>CM023487.1:12032430-12091491 GCA_013339685.2 Hyalomma asiaticum
TCTGCAGAAAGTAGTTGCGCCGATGACACACGGCAGCACGTGAACTTCTTTAGGTGGTTCCTAAGACGAACGCCGAAAAGAAATGGCGCTCCTTGTTAAAGCAGCAAGATAGTGAACATTTTTAAAAATTTCCGCATTTAATTACCTTTAGCCATTGCGGGACGTAAGAATATCGTTTTTAATGGCTTAAAATGTTGATTGTGTGTTTCACGACGAAGAAGCAAATGAAACTGCCGGAATCCCGCATGGCGGCGATGTGAGCGTTCGAGAGTGCGGTAAAAATAAATCTTTGCAGCCCGACAAATCTCATTACGGCTAAAATTTAAAGCTTATACGCAAGGCAAGAAAATAGTTGCGAGGTGTTGTAATGTCGTGAAATGTTCTCTCCCGTTTACGGGTCGTGTACGCTGTTGGCGAGAGTACGCCTTTACGCTCGAAAAGTAGATCGCCGATCTACCTTTCTGCAAAGTAACTTTGCCGGGAAGGAGATACTCCTTTGTCGTGTGTCACTGGGCATGAACTTCTTTCCGGTAGATGTCCCCTTACCTAAAGTACTTTAGCATGCCCGTGTGTCAGGGGTATAACACGTTAACTTTTTAACACAGTAACTGCAACATTAAATACCGTTACAGCTACCTGATTTTTTTTTTTTTTGCGAAAAGTAAGGTTATCCAACAGCAGCGCTCATTAAATCACGTACAGTCCGCGTTTTCTATTTCTTTTAACTTCCTCGTTCATATATCCCCTCCAACTCATGTATTTCGTTTTGGTGTAAGCAGAAAATAATTAAAGTGGAGGAGAAGACAAACCTGCCTTCGGTGGGAACCAGGTTCGTCTTTTCGTCCACTTTAACTCTTTTCTATTTACTCCACAATTACGATACTACAATTAAGAAACCTCAATGACTTCCCCTATGCTTTCCCAGGCTTAACTGTCTGTTGCTTCATTAAGTTGTTTCTAACAAATGAACGTGCCCTTGGCCCCTTGCCTTTCGTTATAAGAGACCTAAGGATTTCGTACGAATAAAATTACAAACGTGAAAACGTTTCAGTTAAATCTGTAAGCTCTATGGCCGCTTCAAAATTTTACTGCTGCTTGTAAAGTTCAAGACTTGTCCATACCTTGGCATTCCATCTCGCATTCGGCCAGTGTGTCGAACCTGTTCTTTTTACTGGAAAAGGGCGAGTACCGTGAAGTCTTGCAGGTGTCAGTTCCTATATCGTAGTAGTACTTCTTCACAAGTCCGAGGCTGTTTTTAGGTCCTGGCTCCATGCATTTGCTTCCGGAATTCACTAAAGAGAAATACGGGAAACATTTTCATTGTTCATAACTTTTCTTATCACCTTCTCGCATTTCTTTTGCAGTAAATATATTAATTATTTTATCAAGTTTTATAAAAGTTGAAGTGTTAGGTGGCTACGCCTGAAGCAGTATCTTTTGCTAAGTAAAAATGCCTAAGAAAAGCACAAACAAATTTGCGACGCAAAAAAAAAGAAAAGATAGGAATATGTACTTAACAGTTACCCGTCAGTTACCTTAACAGCGTGGGCAGATGTCTAAAATGTAGTTTCTTGTTGGGCAGTCATTCACCCTTGTCAAAGTTGCATAGAATATAAATTTCCACCCATTCGTGCAAGCCGAATCGATAAGCTGGCTAACAAGAGACGAGGTTTAAGCCACGCAAGGGACTATATTCTCGTCGCGTTCCTGTATTTTTTCTTGTGTCCATATTTATACGTACGACACGCATTTTCGACGGCAGCATTGCAGGTTTGTTTGAATCCTAAAGTGAAGCATGTGTAAATGTATGTCTTAGAACTCTGAGCTTATGAAGTTGATCCACGGTCATCTTTCTGTCCACGCATAGCTCACAAAGAAGTGGCCGAAAGGGGAGAAATGAACCGTGCTTGCGTCATCCTATTCTTTTATTCTATTTGTCGCTCTAAAACAAAGGCCCGCCTATCCAAACGCCGGAAAGCCACTCTGAAGCACACTGCCCCTCTGTGTACAACTTTCATATGACTTGTGACCAGCTGTGGTGGTGTGTCTACGCTCAATGTTGTATATTTTGTTTGAGTGCCGAGCGTACAAAGATGAACGTGCGCTCTATGAACATTGCATGCAATCACTCACACAGATCCCTTTATCACCTCAGTGTGTTTTAGGCCCTCTAGCTTGCCCCACACAACAGAAACGTGCGACGGACTTTTTGTTTACATATTTAAAAAGTATAGGCCAACTCGATAGACTTTATCTCCGTCGTCACCATCACTCACCCATCATGCGACGCATCCTATCACCTCACTGCGGGTTGATGCAACGTGAAATATCTTTGGACGCAATTCGTCATTATAGTCAGAAACAGAAAGCCCGACTTTTCTTTCTCTTTTCTTTTTCACTGTCTCTTGCACTTCTTTCTACTCGTCTTTCTCTCCCCAAACTCTTCCCCAAGCAGAGTAGCATGTCAGCGATATTTCAATGCCCGCTAAATTCTCTGCCTTTCAATAAAGAGCTCTCTCTCTCTCTCTCGACTATCTCAACTCCCAACTTCCCGCAATGTCCGTGATGTACCTCGTAGCATGCGAAAATGTTTGCTGTGTTCCGTATCTTTCCTTTCCCATACACTTCGCTAATTCAGGTATAGGAAGCTTGGGCCTCCATCAGACGTGAAAACAATTTTTATACTCACGTCCACAAGTCTTCCAGCACTCGCTTGCGCTCGGGAACTTATTCGGGTAGCCACCGCAGCCGGCATAAACGAATCTCTCGCACCTTCGGGTTTGTGTGTTGTATCCAAACACAACCTCTTTAGATCCGTTCGGGCAGGAGTATCCAGATTTCATTGGGTAGACACACTCACTCTCCACGTATTCTGTACGATGAAATAGAGAATCAGCATATTAAGGAATGATCAGCGCCGTTGTTCCTTTTTCTATTACCCCCTCGGAGAATGGAAGAACATTTGCTTATTAGATTGTTACCTATTTTTGTCCGAGCCACACGCATTACGAACTGGTTGAAGATGAAACGCCATGTGTCCAGAATATCAGAAATGCAGAAACGCCATGGGGTGGGCAGGCTTTTGTGAGTGCAGTGTTTATCCGTGAAGGGGATCGATTTTATGCAAGCAGCATCGATCGTAAATTTCATCCAGTTAACGGCATGGCTACCTTGTCTCTCAGCGCACCCAGTGGTAAAAAATGTGCACTACTTTGGTCGATTAAGTTCGTGCTGGCGTCTTTTGCACAGGGCCGACAACATATCAGCCGCGTTGTATGGGCCTGTACGGAAAAAATCTGGCTCAGCGTTTGGGAAATCAATGTGCGCGCTTCCTTAGCCAATGGCCGTAAAGCATGTGAAAGTGTTACAGAGGGGTTGGAAGAGGCCTCTCCCAATCCTCTCCATCCTTGCCTGTCCTGCGCGAGCTGATTCCATCTGATAGCTGCGAATTTCTTAATTTCGTCCCCCTATCTTACTCTCTGTCGTCCACGGTAACGCTTACCCTCTCATGGTATCCATTCCGTCGTTATAACTGTCCCTCGGTTATCTAGCCTTCTCATCACGTGGCCTGCCCATGTCCATTTTTTCTTCTTAACGTCGGTTATTATGTCGGCGACCCCCTTCTGTTCTCTGACCCACTCGGCTGTCTTCCTATCTAATATGTAAAACCAATCATTTTTTATTCCATCGCTCGCTGCGCTGTTCTTATCTTCCTCTCGAGCTTCTATGTAATTCTTCAGGTTTCTGCCCCGTATATCATTACTGACAAGGTGCAGTAGTTATACAGTTTCCACTTGAGTGATAGTGGTAGGTTTCCGTTCATGAGTTGGGAATGTCTGCCGCATGCGCACCATCCAATGTTTATTCTTTGGTGGATTTCTTTTACATGGGAGGGTTCTCCTGTCAGTAGCTGTCCTAGATGTAGGTATTCTTCTATATAGGCTCCTTAAATCTGACGTAGAAGAAGAGTTAGAGGTTTTTATTACAGATATCACAGTAGCTTAACCAGTGAACCGAAGCGGCAAAATTGGGCAGTTGCGCATAGAGGCTTCAAAGGAAACTTACTGCCGCAGGTTGCCCAGCACTCGGATTCTTCAAGGAAGTTGTTTCCATTCCCTCCGCATCCTCCATAGTCAAAGAGTTCGCACGACTTTGTTTTCCCGTTGAACCAGTAGTTTTGCATGAGAGCTTCCCCGGTGCAGTTACGGCCAGGGTGCTTCGGCAGGAAGCATGGATCCTGCGCAAACTCTGGAACGACATATAATACACGAGTCACAGCCCCTTCTTGCATGTCTTCTTCACTGCCCCGTTGTAGGGCTGCTTTATGGAAGTCACCGTTTGCATGGTTATGTACAATGAGAAGTACAGAAAGTCAAATTTGGGTTCGCTAGATACATGTTGTCTATACATGTAAAAAGTAATATCCACTGCTCATGAGACATCTTGCAGCGACATGGCTGTGCAGGTCAAGATGAGGAGATGCGGAGCTTATATTTGTATTACGTCACTACGCTGCTTTCGGTTTCTGAATGCTCGAGTTACATTGAGCCCCGCCACGGTGGTCTAGTGGCTATGGCACTCGGCTGCTGATCTGAGGGTAGCGGGATCGAATCCCGGCTGCGGCGGCTGCATTTCGATGGAGGCGAAATGTTGAGCTCTGTATATACTGTGTGATGTCAGTGCACGTTAAAGAACCCCAGGTGGCGGAAATTTCCGGAGCCCTCCACTACGGCGTCTCTCAATCATATCGTGCCTTTGGGACGAAAAAAACCCCAAAAATCAGTTATAGTGAACGATAGCTTTCCATCTATACTTTCGTCTGGAATACTTTCGGCTGCATGACAGTATTGGGAGTCTTGTCAAAGGTATTATGTATGAGTGCCGCACTGACTGTAACTCAAGCAGCACCCCACTAGCGTAACTAGAAGAACTTCCTGTTCTAACGCTAAGTATGGTTTGCATCAGCGCCAGTGAACATTAAAGCAAACCTTAACAAACGCGCCGTCCCATGAAATAATTTTGATTCGGCTAAGGAAAAAACGCTATTTTCTGCAGCCTATGTCGGGAGTATGGCTCAGCGTCCGCGGGGGTAGGGGAAAGGGACTGAAGTAGACAGGAGAGAATTAAATGACGTAGCGAAGAGCTTCGGAAAATTTTAACGTGCACTGACGTACACGTAGTATACAGCTTCCTAGCATGTTCACCTCCATCGAAAATGTGACAACCGTGGCTAGGCTCTAACCGGCGTGTCATTTGCCCTCGGTCAAATACCATAACCGCTGTGCATAACCACTGGACCACTGAGCGGACGCATGCGATGAGGCAGCTTTGTGGTCATACCATATCCTCATGCATTCTTCCCGATAACTGGCAGGGCACCACAGTGTTGGGGAAGGTCAGAACCGTTTATTGATCTTAAGCGATAAGATCATGAAGCTCTTTCCGTAGTGCGTATATTGATCTTTGACCACCCTTGTTCTTCCTTCAACTGAGCTCAGCTTAAAATGGAAAACCTTAATGCGTCTAGACGAATAAATTATTTCCTATAATAATAGTGTGACATTAAGAATAAGATACTTCTGGCCATTGTGGTCGCATTTCCGTCGAAGTGAAATGCCAGAGGTCTGCACTTAGATTTACGCCCACATTAAATAGCCGCAGGCGGTCGAAATTTCCGGAGCTCTCTGCTTTGACGTGCCTTGGCTTTGGCCGTAAAAACTGCAACAATTGTTGTTAAGGCTAAAATGTTATGTTTAGCATGTACATTCATTTATAAGCTGTACCATGGGCATCTTGTGGACATGGTGATTCAGGCAAACTTGTGTGATGGCCAAGATGTGGATGCGGTTGCAGAATATCGTCGGAGAATTGTCGCGCATTGTCGCGAGCTCGCAGTGATCGTAGGTCATATTAGTCGTGTATAATGTTGTTGTTGTCGACGGTGAATTTTTGTTTTAAATTCAGAAATGAACCAGCTTCACTGTGAACGCCACAAAAACTGGTCAAACAGCTGAGCTGGTGGCGTCACCTGGCCTATCGGTCTCTTAACTAGCGGAGTTGCTGATACATTCCTCTCCGCTAGACGACTATATGTAGCGGTGAAGGCGACTCCGAGACAGAGTCATCCTCACATTATTTATTCTCTTCTTCATCTTCGTACTCGAACTGTACGATCACTGTCACTCATGATATTGCCGTGCAGTCACTGTCGTCTAGTACTTGGGTGAAGGCAACGATGCGGGTGGTGGGTAGAGGGCACGGAGAAAGAAGTATTTGTAGAGGGCAAGCGTGGGCGCTTCTGCGTAATCCAAGAGCTACGTTTTCTTTGCCCCTCCTCCTCCCATCTCTCTCTCTCTCCCTCCTCCCCTTATGTCTCTCTCTGCGGCGCTCTCGTTTTCCTTCTCTCTCGCCCATAGCAAGTTGTGTTGCGATCGCCGGTACAGCGCAATGATATGCTTCCCATAAATGCACGCTCTGCAAGCGTGGATTTATACAGCCGTTTCTAGTGGTTATACATCCGTTTCTTTTGACCTCGAGATCGAACACAGTCAGCGCCTAGCGGCGAGTGGACGAAGCTCCCATGTGTGGATAGCTCGTTGCGTCGCCTGCTATCCACTGCTCTTTTACATGCTCGCGTACGTCACACACATGTCCTCCAGTGTGTTTGCTCCCTGAGCCGGTGCAATGTTGAATGCTTTCCTGTATTCTTATCCAAGCATAAAAGTGTTAGTTATAGTATTATTTGGCTTGGCGCTGCAGTCTCTGCTGTTTTTTTAAAATAACTGAGTGCCTGTGTCGTGAGCTTACTGTGTCATCGTCGGCGTATAAAAGCAGTGCAGCAGCTATGTCGTCTCGCGATATGTGATTGTGAGCATGACGGAAAATAGCTGACGGTTTCCGCTTGAAGAACACACTTATGTGCACAAAAAAAAAAAGTAAACCTTTTCTTCTCACTCTCACGAAAGTAATCATGCGAAGACAGCAATGCGTTTGAGTATTAAAACATCTAATCAATATAAGCGTGTGTCAAATATCATGATAGTATACTCAAGCGCGTATAAAGTCACATTGCTTCTGCGGCGTATGCAGTCACAAATCCCGCCTCACCAAAATGTTTCTTTTGCTTTAGTTATTTTAGTATACTTAAAACTGCGAAGGTTGACGTCTAGTGATATGTGGATCAATCGACCCTAACCCGCCCAGCTGTTGAAAGGATTCCTTGGCAGTGTATATCCAACACTACTACATGAGATAGTTCTGACGCAGTCAATAACTGCGGCAAAGCTGGATGCTGGCAGTTAAAACACCTGTCGTTTCACTGTGCAGGTTGTCGTTGTTCTCCTTGTGTTATGTAAACGTCTCCGTCAACAATTTGCTCAGAGCGGTCCCGTTATGATGAATTCCTGATGCCCACGTGTAATACGCAGGCATTCGATCACAAAGGCTTTTATTTTGGTTTTCTTATGTCATGATGAAGGGATTGCTTGAACGTTTGAGTCGCTGGCGTGCGCTGTCGCTCGTGGGGTTTCCAAACAAGTGTCTTAAATGTCTCCGCCAAACAAAAGAGACAAAGAAAAAAAATAAGCACTAGCCACTGTTCGCAGGTCACGAAAATGTTTTGTGAACTTGAATATATGCACGTTGATGTAGCTTTGTAGGAATCACTTCCTCACGTGTATCGGCGCAAGACCAAAAGAAGCGTGTTTAACTATAAAGACTCTGTAACAACATCACGCTAGAATCACTGGCTAATTGTAAAATTAAAGGTAATGTCTTAGAAATGTGATTGCATTCGCGAAGCAACGTAAACGAGAAGCTGATGTGAATTACGGGGTCGCCCGCTTGCATCAAGAAACTGTTATGGTTTGAAAACATAGGATTCATATCAGTCACATTTAGTGACTCTGCTCGGAGAAGAACAACGCATTAGAGCAAAATTTCTACATATTAAAGTACTTAACTTAATTCATGTGTTAACGAATGCATTGTCAATACCCATAAAAAATAGCTTGACTAATTTCTCGTTCAACATCATAATGCGCATCGTTTTGAGGTCGTGTAATTAAAACAAATTATCTAGCTAATCATGTACACTTATCGTGGAATGGCAGGATCTTTCACGCGTGGAGCAGACGCAGAACAGAACAGTTGTTTTTTCGAAAAGCTCTACAAAATGAGGCTGTTCAGGTCTTTAGAACACTGAACACATGCATTTGCATTGCTAAGCGATGGTTTCGAACTTCCTGATTTACTGTATTTCGAAGAAAAGAAGATTAACTTCCGGAGCAAGGAAGTACTCTTTGACACTAAATAATACAAGTGTATTGCTACCACACGTTAAGTACTTAAATGAGTCCGTTAAACTTTGCCGGGCTCCTGGCTCGCATGCGTCCTGAACCTTTGGACATTTTAACGCTTTAGTGGCTTATACGAGCAGTTCGTTGTCCTTTGCTAATTAGAAGCCCGGCATTTCCTCTTCCTTTGTTTTACTGGAGGGTGTTCGCGTATTGCCACAGAAGGATTTTTCCTTCCTCCTCTTCTTTTCTTTCTTTTTGTTGGGGGGGGGGGGGGGAGGGGGAGTGTGTTCAATTCGTGTCTGCATTATCCTTATTCGTACCGGGTTCACTGAGATTGGCGTACTTAGGGAAATGAAGAAATAATTAAAATAGAAATACTCACTGCCACATTGTTGTTCGCATTCTTCTAAGGTTGCGAAATGATTTGCGTTTTTGTTGCAGTAGATGTAAGACTCGCATCTTTGCTTCAGGGCGTTGAACCGGTAGCCCCTGTATGCGGCTCGGCAAATCTGCTTGGGTTCGGGCAGCGCACACACTCCAAGAACAGGGTCTGAAAGAGGAGTAAAAGTATGCATTTCATCTGAACTGAGAACTGGACTGGCCTTACATATGTACATTCCTTATTCGCAGCTGCATGGTTTCACTTTATGAGAGGACCTCATTTTAAACGCTGTGCTTGGTGAGAATTGTACGAGTGGGAACCTAATTGTTGGATTATCACAGCAATGTTGATGTTCTCTTCTCAATGTATAATTCTATTTGTGTACACACACACACGCACACACACACACACGTGTGTGTGTGTGTGTGTGTGTGTGTGTGTGTGTGTGTGTGTGTGTGTACAAGTAAGATTACACATATGGCTATCAGAAGCGAATGCTTCGCACAGGCTGTCAGAAGAAGTGTACTAGCCAGTAGATATGCTGCAAAACAAGACGCGAAGTCTGCAGAAAACAATGAATAAATGAAAGGACATTAAAGAAAGGCGGATATATACATAGGGTGTGCTCATTTGATAAACTTGATAACGTTAAAACAAGCACGACAGTCGGATTCCTTATCATGGGGGTGCCGTGACGATAAGGCCTACGCAAAAAAAAAAAAAAAGCTAGAATGCCTACCAATCAAGAAGGCTGAGATTAAAGCTGTTGTGAAGGATGTTGTCGTGACGAGAGTACGGTAGTGGATGTATTATTTCGTGAGCGTAGTAGTAAAAAATAAACCCAACATTTCTGTCTACTAGATTGCGCACCAGCGCCTCAACAAGCCCGAGTCCACAAAATGTGTGGGAACTATTTTCCTTTCCCTTAAACTTGAGACATGCATGGGCAAGGAATCAACCTGCCATGATAGATAATAGCGGCTAACTGCTGGCTTGCTGTAAGCTAGAGGTTGCGGGATCGAATCCCGGCCACGGAGGCCGCACTTCGATGAGGATGAAATAAAAAGAAAATTTAAGAAAAAGAAACGTTAGTGCATGCTAAAGGACCCCAGATGGTCATTTTTATAAGATTGGTGCTTTTTTAGTACTGCGAAAAGTTAGCTCACTAATAAGAAAAACAAAACTTTTTCGCTTTAGAGTCCCTTTCAAAATAAGCACGGAATGAGACAGACTCAGTCTCAGCAGTGGCCACTTACCTCTGCACTTCTTGTTGCACTCATTCACGGTGTCGAAGTTGTTGTCGTTACCGAGACAACCGCCGTAGTAGAACGTTTCACAACGGTATGATGTAGTGTTGAAAAACCACTTCTTGAACATTCCTCTGCAGATTCCCGGGTCAGGTTCGAGCTCGCAGCTTTCATTTGGAACTGAAGTTTCGCTTGCAGCACACACCAGCTCTACAGATTTGAAAGAGCAAATGCAATCAAGACATGCGCCAGGAAATTTTTGCGCGATAGAAGTCAACAGAGATAATCGCGGCTCATGCGTTAGCTTGAAGACTGACGCAGTAAGTAATTTCCAAGCTTTCTGAACTGTCAGTTGAGGCCAGCACGCTTAATAAGAATGGAATACTTGCGCGCATTCACGTTGCATGCCGCCTGCGCTGCGTTACCTTTAAAAGTCCTGCGCTTGTACAAAAATCGACTTTGAATATACACTATTAAGTTTGAATTCGTAAAGTAATTTTACAAAGGACATTTTACGCAGAAAAGAAAAGAAAGCAGGTGACAACGGCAGCCCAAAGTTTTGCTTGTCGTCATGAGCTTTCACAGACTTGTATTCTACTTATATTTTGTAAAGATAAACCACATTGTGTTGTAAGGGAACAAAGAGGGGAATTGACAACGACCCTTCTACCAAGAAGTGCCCGAAGTACAAGAAACGGGTGTCAGTTTTGTGACGTCACGTCGACATGCTGCTCCTGGCATACAATTTGGATGTTTTGAAGATTGCAAGCTTGATCCCTAATCTTTTTTCTAGGTATGAGCGGCGAAATTAATGAAAATGAAGTTGCTTTATAGTCCCGAAATATGATATTAATTTAGAGAGATCAAGGAGTTTGAGTACTTTTAAT
This sequence comes from Hyalomma asiaticum, assembly GCA_013339685.2. Taxonomy (NCBI): domain Eukaryota; kingdom Metazoa; phylum Arthropoda; class Arachnida; order Ixodida; family Ixodidae; genus Hyalomma; species Hyalomma asiaticum. Next base: position 12,043,244 of record CM023487.1, read on the forward strand.
AATATAGGCAAGAAATTGTTTTGTTAATTAACATAGCGTAGTAATTAAGATGCAGTGTGTAGCAGCGTGGGTCTTCTTGTACCTTATTGGCGAATTTTAGCGTGTTGTTTTTCACTAATAAAGGCAAGGTACGCGTTTCGATTTAGGGGCTTTCTGAATCGAGTGACGTAAAAGATAGAAAAATCGAACCGCGAACTGCGTGTGGAAGAACAGACAGAAATCATGTGAAGATATGCACATTGCCATCTTAATCTACATCAGCTGAAAGTTTAAACTCAGCGACTTTAGAAGGCAAATTCGGAGCGAATTTGAATATATTTCGCATACAAGACGAACATTATAGCTGTTGAAGCAGTACTTTTGACATTTGATAGCTTTATTTGCGAATGGTGCTTCGTCTATACAAGTCCGAAATTATGGGTAATACTTCTCGAAGTGCAGTTATGAAACAACTAAAAAATAGTTTTGAAATACTGATAGACTTCAAGATTTCAGTACTCCGATATACCTTAATCTAAGTTTGGGCCAAAGAATACGGAGACAGCGTATTCCTATAATGGTACAGAATGCCCTTATATTTTGAGATCGTTCTGCAATGTATTAGACATTCCTTGGTGTATCGAACTGAACAGTCACTTCTATACGATACTAATTTGACCATCGGTGAGGAAATATACAGTGTACTCGTGAAAAATGAGGCTGCATTGTAAACAGCTTCTGCGTCACTTTACATGGCATTAATCTGAGTATACCGCCAAAGCGCCCTCCAAGAACTACACGTCATTAAGCCAAGTGAACTTCACGCGCAACGAAGGCATTGCAGCACGTACATAACATAGACAAACCAAACATTATGCCTTAAGGGCAAGTCCATTCCGCGGTAAAGTGCTTCACGCTCAAATACATTGTTTTTTTCAGGAATCACGACAATTTGCGTCAATGAACTGGACTATGGCAAATTTCGCAGAATTGAAGACTTACCAAATGCGACGAAGACGAACAATGCGATGAATGTCAATGGTTTCATCTTGATGGTTTTGATTCCTAATGGAAGTTTGGCAACTTCTACGCTGGAGGTGAAGCAGATTTTGAGAATATGTCACGTACAGTAAAAACCAGATCAGTTGAACGCAAAAGCAGTTAAGTGAGAAACACCTTCGAGGCAATGCAATCTGTGTCATCATTAAAAGGAATTACTGCCGCTATTGGGCTGTAAATGTGGTAGCTAAGCGCAACGCAAGAACAGATACCAAAGGACAACGAAACCAACAATGGTGGGCTCTGGACATGAAATAGCATGCATTTGTATTTGCTGACTTGTTCTTCAGCATATTTTGTTTCTATGCGCTAAGCAAGCAGGTTGTATTTAGAGACCTTGGTTGGTTATATTTGGGTGGCAGATTGCTTTTAACGAAAACTTAGCGATGCCAGCTCTGCGACAGTGTTTATAGTTTTGGCAGTCTTTCAAGCTCTGTCCCAAAAGACGAAATAATTATGGTTTTCTTAGTTTAGGCAGAGTTTCGCAAAAAAAAAAATGAATTCTGTACAAATGAAGTCGGAGGACGCTTAGGCTTCGTCATTAACAGTGGGACGCTGGAGCCCCATTGGGCAGGGGCGTAGCCGGATGGGGCGTTTCGTTGTTAAAACTACCCGCAAAGTATTCTGAGTGCCGCGCAACCGCCTACTCCCCCTATTTTACACCTTTTCTACGCCCACGATATTTACATACCGTATCGTATAACACCCCTCGGTACACATGGTAGCTCCCGTCGTAACATCGTGTGTTGCAGCGTAACTACGATATCTGGTGCCTTCAACCATCGGGTGAACTGCAGCTCTTGTCCCGTCCCTATATAGTCCTTGCATTAGACCTAAATGCATACTGACTTTTCCTGTGACGTAGACCACAACCTGCCTATTCAGTAAGGCAACTGAAGGAGTAGAAAGTATCACGTGGATAATTGGCGTTGCTTGGGTTCTGTATACTCATATACAAACGCATTAACACGAACGCCTCATAGTTTCGCAGTTATACTTACGTTCCAGCTGCACCGCATCCATCAGCAGCGAAGGCAAAATGTGTACGGTGCAATGAACATAAAGCTAAGAACCACATTAGTATGAAAAACACCAATTTTATTACTTACCTTTTGCTTCACGAAGCGGTCACCAGCAACCTTCCGATGTGTGCTGTAAATTCCAGGCTTTACTTGATGTTTCCAGTCAAGTTGGTCTCGTTCTTATATCAAACATTTATCAGCAGGGATGATTGCAGAAACGGCGTGGTGACACCTACGGACGTCACTACACATTTACGAAGACAACTACGTATTCCCTGACAGTTCTGAGTCAACACGATTGATCTAAAGCTGCACTGGTTTTTATCTGTGTGCCTAAGGTGCAGCGATATGGACTCGGCGCTCGCGTTTATCGATGACCTTTTCTATCAACGCCGTCGCATTGAATTTGCGCAAATCGACCCGTGAGGCGTCTAATTGTTCGCACTGCACCCACACCTTATCGGACTTATTGCGTCGCTTGCGAGCAAGTTGTTAAGGGAGGCCTTCTTTGTTTGGTGGTATATGGCTGGAAAGATCTTTCGAGGAATGCATTAACCCGGGTCTGCTTAAAAAGCCTGGCCAGGTTGGTCATGTTGACGCGCGCAGCATCGAGCGAAATGCATGGTGTCGATGAAGGCGAGATGTTGCAGTCCGTGTACTGTGCCATGTCCATGCAAGTCAAAGGACCCCAGATGGTCGAAATGTCTGGAGCTCTCCTATACGGCATCTCTCATTATGAAATCTTAGTTTTGGGACGCAAAACCCCTGAAATTATCATTATTAATATTTCTAAAAACAACTGCTTAAGGGTTCGAAGTGTCGGCCGGGTCTCGCCCTTTTCAATTATTACCTTCCGAAATATATTAGTGCACTTGAGAGGTATACTCATAGAGACAGGAAGGCAACATGCAGACACAGAGATTCTTTGGGAAGGAACCCCCCCCCCCCCCCCTTCCCCTAGAAACGCTCAGAGAGAGAAGAGGATTGAAAAAAGAGGGTAGAGAAAGGAGACGCCACCTTCTCGATACAGGATATTAACCACGCTATCATCGGTAGCGGCGCCCACCTAGCTAGGCCTACCGCACGGATTCGCCATTCAGTGCGCGCTGCTGTGGTGGATTTACCGCTCGCGGAGGCATACCGCTATTTACAGCGCCCCTGTGGGATCACGCTGGACTACGTGTAATTGTTTTTCTTGTACTTAATGCCAAAGATACGATGCCTTACGAGCGCGCACGCTTAGGCGCTGGATATGGGCGCAGCCTACGCGCTGATCGATCGTTCCTACCCATCTCCTATCAATTATACGCCACATGGTGTAGCATACGGCGCCTCTTTGAATCATGCGCCGAGCCGTACTACGTGTTCAGCGGTGACCAATAAGGAACGAGAAAGCAGAAGAAGCAGCGTGTAACTACATGTATTCATCATGCTCTCTCTATCTCTGACGTCGGCACGTCATAGGGAGCCTGCACAATCAGATCGTGGTTTTGGGACGTGAAACCCCAGAAATCAATTATGCTGCCCGCCGCCAGTTTTCTTAGACGATATCGCTTGCAATGAGGGGGAAAAAGCAAGAAAAACTGTATGCCTGTGCGGATTTAAATCCGGCAACCCACTGCTGGCTCTCCACACCTGTTTGGACACCTTGTGCTCTCAGCGCGGCTCTGACATGTAGCTATGATGCTTCAGGACTTTTATAAACCTGTCATCCGTCGTTTCTGGTTTCATCAATGAAGACGACTAAACCACATACGAAGAAGGGAATTATGAAGAAGATAACGACGATGCCATATAGTGGAAGAAGACGACAAAGAAAAAAAAAATCACAGCATATCCACGGGGTGAATGATGATGAGTGGGCGAAGCTCCGGAGGTTCATCGGTAAAACGTGAACCTTCCGTGTAATTCAATATCTGGTGATTCCTTTACACGACCACGTGCCTGTGACTGACTATGGACGTTTTTGTGCCAGTGACATTGTTATTTATTTATTAGAGACTTTACTCGAAAGTACTGCCATGTGTTTGAACTTATATTCGTATACGATGCGAGTGTGTTTCTTCGTTACTGTTCAGACGGAACCACTGTTATTGTGATAATGCCAGACTGCTTCGCATACTGCTTAGCAACCATGCATGTTGTACGGACCAACCCAGGAGCCAAGGAGTAGCCGGCGCCTTATTTGTGCGCCAACATCTCCTGATATCATATCAATAAAAAAAAATTCGCCCAGTCGATCATCGTGTAAAGACGTCTCACGCAGCCCCTTACACAGGCCGGAACGCGCACCGCGTTTGCCGACGCCATCACATGACTGCTGAGATAGTATAAGGCGGAGAGGCCACAGCGTCTTACACCAGCTTCTTACACGGGCCGTAACGCGCTAGCACAAACGCGTTAGTCTTTCGTTAATGTTGGGTATTTACTGTCATCGTGGTGCATGTGTCCATGTGCGCTTCGTGGCGTAGTCCTTTGCAGAATATCCCAAAAGAAAATCGCACTCCAACAGTCTAAAAACACATGTTCTATAGTTTCGGGTTTCTTACAAAGTAAACAATGAGTACCCCATGGTAAATAGTGACCTTTTTCTTCCAGCAAAAGGAATTGCCGCTAACGCCACATGGCATTCGTTACCTAGCCACAGGGAAAGACAGTATACCTTATGACATGTTCTTTCTTCTTGGCCTTCACAGCATCTGGAGAAACCGCATGGCTGTAAGGAATTGTGACATAAATACGAGACCAGTAAACGCTTACTTTATTGAAAATGTCAGCAAGCTCCGTGAAGTGTTTCGGAAATTGGGATACGATGATGAATTGCTGTTGTTGATGGATGCCCTTGTCAAAATGAAAGTGTTGTAATCTCAGCCGCATGCTGAAAACGCAGCGGTGGAAAAGGAAATAACGCCAGCTTATGGCAGCAGTGTGTTGTGATGTATGTATTCGTCAGTCAATAAAGAAAAAACAAAGCGCTTAAAAAAAAGAAAGAGCGCTTCGTGGCGTAGTGGCTAGCGCCGCGCGTTCGGAAGCGAGGGGTCCCTGGTTCGATTCCGCGCTTCGGACACAACCTTTGGAATTTTTTTCTCATCATCCATGGTCCACCAAGCGCGATCCGACACGTACGGCTACGATCCAGGAGAATGAGAGGAGCGCTCCCCGCGCAGCAGCCAATCGGAGAGCAGCTGAACCGCCAACGCCATCTAGCCTACCTTCACCCAACCGCCATGTTGTACGCATGTCTATGGGACAGCGCCCTCTCGGAAAAGAGACGAGAAATGGGGATGACGACACAGAATGCGTACAGCACCATCTAGTGTATCGTCACCCAACTGCAGTTTGCATGCTGGATGGATGGATGGATGGATGCTATGAGCGTCCCCTTTGTAGCGGGGCGGTGACATGTGCGCCACCAGGCTCGTAAGAAGATATAAGCACTTTTTTTTCTCTCTCTCTTTAGATTCTCCTCATGCCTTTTAAATTTACTTCAATCGAATCGATCATACTATAGAAAAAACGGAAATTCATAGCCCAGTTCCCTGCCCCTTATGGCAGAGGGTCCTTATTTTTCCCTATAATTATTTTTGTCCGTTCTCTCTAGTTTTCTGCCACCAGTATTCTAACCGTCTCTTACTTATCTCAGTCGCGGCTATGTTCAGCTTCCCGTTGTTCGCCCTAAAACCCAAGGCTTCCTGTAGGGTGGTGCCCAAACGCACACCTGGGCGGATATTTCCGCATTCAATCAGAACATGCTCCTCTATGGGACAGCGCCATCTATTGTATGCTAAGGGAGACGCTACTGGCTACGCAGGATGCATCGACAACCGAGAACCGCCCAGGTGATGCCATAAGGAGCTTCGCCCCTAAAAATGGAAGTCGACAGAGTGGAAGAATAAGAGGAGAAGGAAGAAGTAAGGTGTAGCTGTTTGCTACGAACGGGTGGATACTAATTTTTCCTTTCATAAGCAAGAAGACAACAACGAAGAGGAAGAGAAACAAAGAGGCGGCGACGGGGGCACAATAAGAGGAAAACAAGGACGACGAAGGCGTATAAGCAGAAAAAGAAGACAATGATGACACAAATGTGGAAGATGACGACGACCACAAGGAAGGAGACGAACGGGAAGAAGGCGACGGCGATAGAAATGAAAGAACAGAAAATATGAGAGCTAGAAGGATGATGATGATTGTGATTAGGTTGAGGAAAGGACGCTAATTTCTGCAGCCCATGTGGGGAGCATGGCTAAACGCCCGTGGGGGTTGGGGAAGGGGAGTGAAAGAGACAGAGAGGCCGCAGTGGAGGGCTCGGGAAATTTTGACAGCCTGGGATTCTTTAATGTGCACTTACATCGCACAGTACACGCGCCTCTGGCATTTCCGCCTCCATTAAAAGTTCGACAAGATAGAAAGCAGACGACAACGACAAGGGACAACAAGAACTCAGAGGAGGAAGCATGCAGCGAAGTCCAGCTTACGCTGTGTCTGCGCTGCACGCTATTTTGCATAAACCTAACTCTTTTACTGTGAAATTGTCACATAAATTGTCGTAACCAATTAAGTGTGGCGGAGCTAACATTCTTTTGACGCTGTTTTGGGGAAGAGGCTTCTGATGAAAGAGTGCCTAGAGAGAAATGTTTATGATATTTTATCCCAACTGTACTCTCTTTTTTTTTTTTTTTCCTCACATCGGGAACACGCTTCTTGTGTACCCTTCATGGGAATAGAGTCGAGGTTTTTCTGTAAGGTGCAATAGAACCATATCTCTTTTAGAATAAAGAGTCGAGGCCTTATTGTAAGACACAACATAGAACCACATACGCAAGTTGCACTTTTAAAGTTGCGTACAAGATTTTTGTGAGCTGCGGACACTAATACATAGGTCTTAGCAGATGCACAATTCATATCGTTATTGCAAATAAACAATTACGTAGGCCCTGGCAGAAGCCGTAAAATTCTATGACATTAGTGCGCCAATTGCCTCTGTATTTTCTTTATGCGAATTTTCTAGGTGACTAGGTGTCTTTCTGTAGCAGGATTGGTTCTATTGGCATGTAAAAGGGGTAACCTAATAATTCCAGTAAAACTCGTTGTTGGCCTAACTGGCGCATTGCATTGATTAAAAAAAATCGTAATGGCAGCCAAGGAAGCAGACGAACACAGGAAAACAGCAAGGAAGACAGGAGAGTGGCTGACTTCCAATTGTTTATTCAACGGAAACCTTTATAACCTTTACGGAATTTTTTTTTTGTGAGCTCAAAGACTAAAATCACCGAAAAAGAATTTAAAAAAAAATGACTTATAGAAGAAAAACAGGAGGGGAAGGGAGTTACCATGTGAGGCAGTACACGAAAGGCTTTGCACGTGACCGATTTTAATAGTAGGTCCATGTGACCACGTCACTGTAATATATTTGAGTGCTGCTCCGTTGAATAAACAGTGGGGAGTCACTCGCTTTCCTGTCTTCCTTGCTGGTTTGCTGTGTTCGTCTGTTTCCTTGGCTGGATTACGTTTTTTGATCAATGTAACCTAACAATATGAGAAATTGTTTTTCTCTTTAGTGTGCCTTTATGGCGTATCTCAGTTGTGGCAGCACTTGACAGCCGTCGTAGCTGTGTCATGTGTAAAGTGAATCAGGCACTTACAAGCCTGAAACGCTGATAACAACCTTGTCACTTCGATGTCATTTGGCTGGTTTAGGATGGGCGCACATTCTTGAGGAAGATTATAATCAACGCCTCACTTAAACACGGGAAGCACTTGTCCATTGATGGGAGCTACCGAGTTTTACAAGCGAGCTGTGCAAAGTGTAATCACGTGAACAAGTACTTGTAGTAAAAAGACAGACGCAAAAGGACACATGAGACGACATGCGAGTGGCAACTAACAACAAAGGTTTAGTGATCGCTGCGCGTGCTCACACAGGTTGAGCTTACTAACATGTCTTCTGCCTCTATAACCTCGCGATTAAATCTGTCACCGCTTCTGCCGAGAGCAAATGACTGTACAGAAAGAGCGATCACGGAATCGCGGAAGTGATCGCGTGTTTGGTAGTTTCTCGCTGTACCCGCCTTTTTGCTCCTTTGAACCTTTTGAGTAAGCATTGTTATAGTCATCAGTTCCGCTTGTAAGAGTTAACTTTGACGGTCGGAAAATGCTTCTCCAGAGCACTTGCTTATTTGAGACAAATGCGAATGCCGCGTGGCTCTTCTGTTTGGAATGTTCACGGAGCACTTCAGAGAGATTATAACTCGCCACCTAGAAAAAAAGAAATAGTACATTGGAAAGCTGTACTGCGCTGCATATATTTTTACCATGATATTTATTTCCTTGCGATCGCTGTGCCGACGCTAAGATGTCTATAAGCACGATATCTTGGTCTTGCGCTCGGTTTATTCGTTCTTTTGTCTGGCAGAAATTAATAAAGAGATATAGAAAAAGAAAGGGAACGGAAGTATGTGAATGCCACTATATCAGCGGCTCCTAAATTACAGTTAAATTTACAGCAAGGCTTTTCAAGGCGAACATTACCGAGTATATAAGGGAATGGTACTTACTCAAGGATTCCAAAAATAATTTTTGCCACAAGAGCGAGTATTACGAAGGAAGACGTGTAGCGTTCGATTACCTGGAAGGTAAGCTTGTACTTTTGTCTTAATGAGTTAGCTTGTTAATTATTCATTTGTAGTGGGAACGGCGCGTCGAACAAGGACAGCGGAAATACGTATAAAAGGACGCAACCACACTCCGAGCGCGGTCTTTCTCTCTTTTTTTTTTCTTGTGCACGATTTCCTCGCTTCTTCTTGGTTTTTAGCGTGATCTATTGCCTCCTGAATATTAGTGCATTCACGAAACTCCTTCAGTTTTCTGCTGTGAACAAAGCGCTGTATTAAAATTAAAAGAATAGTTTTAATTATATGAAAATACAAATATCTTAATTGCCGGACGCCATGAATAAGGCTGCGTCTCGAACGTGGCATTATATACGAGAAATTTCAACTAAACCTATACCTCTTTTCAGGACGCTTAGTTAGAGGCTCTTACAAAAGCTACGAATATATAAAGGCCTTGCACAGGGACCTTCTCAATTAACCAACACGTTCTGCAAGCACAATCTTTTAGTATTCTCTGTGAAACCGCCCGGATGACCTAAAGCAGGAACACAGTCGTGTGACGAGGTTTTCGCCTTCGGCGAGCGTTATTATTGTGCCGTGAACTGCAGTGTTTAAGAGGGACAGTCATGTCAAACTGTTGAATACTAAGCTCTTCATGGGGCGACGTTATATGTCCAGCAAAGTAAGCAGCACTCAGGGTACGAGAGGGTAGCGCTCACAAAAGTACGATTGCTGTTCGCGCGGTCGGCGGTCGTTGGTAACTTAATGAACAGAAAACAACTGCGTATCAATATTTAGCACGACTTGTGTTTGTACCGAGTTTATCACCATTATCGAGGCGTGGAGAAATAAAAGAGAGAGAATAAAATGGATGAAATACGAACTGGGAGGGTATTGCAACACGTTTTGTGAACCAAGGATGGCCGCAAAATTTTGCAACGGATGCAAGTGGAGGTAGGTTATATTAATTGGTCATGGGCGCAACACTTGTCGTGCGGATTTAGCTACTAGCTATGGATACGACCAAGTTCTTCATTGAGCTTTATTCTCCTAAAAAACATCGGACGCATCCTGTCGTTCCAGTTACGTCACATTGGGTTGACTGAATGATTCGAAGCTATTGATAGGGCTTTCTGTGAATCTTTTGTTCTCCATGCCCATTCGTTACATTGTTAGGTAAAAGCGAAATAAATATTTCAGTCGCTTGAAGCATCAGGCCAGGAAATGTATCAGAGTGGTTATTATTAGGACGGCACTCGGCCAATATACAAGTCTTGTTTTTAAGAACAAACTTCGTTGAACTGGGTACGTGTGTTCGCAGTATTCAGCCAAAATAGGCTGACGTAAGATATAGACGAGCGTAAATTTGTCGAAAAGTGACCAGGCTTGCTTCAATCACGTATGGCAGGACCGAAAGCTTGTATAACTAGATACGTTTTTCACAAGGGAACATGAGTTGGAGCAATAACGTTGCATAAAAAAGAAAGTATATACTCGTGCTAAACCACTGAACATTTCGACAATGTAATACCTTTAGCGATATACACAAACAAACCTTCAAATATTAGAGAAATACTTGTTCGAACTTGTGGCAATGTCACATAAAGCAGCATAGTTCCTTTTTTTGTCTGTTTACAGATATTTACCGGTAACTGTGATACCGTTTGGTGTAGTCTGCAGTGGTTCACGCAAAGATAACACTAGAGCTGTTTCGAAGGAACGAAATAAACGGTACAGGATTTGTTTGGTTGACTTGCAGAAAATTGCGGGCTAAAAAATAACAAATACAAGGAGCTAGTTCATATACGCCTGTAAGAATGAGGAATTATTTCTTTCTCCATTTGGTCTGTGCCGTTGGTGAGTATTATTCATTTCCTGAATTTATATAATACCGTACACCTGCGCACGATTTCAGAGTAATTTAGCAGGACCTTGCCGCCTTACCGTTGCCGTTACCGATACGGGCTCCCACGTCTGTTCATATTCATCGGTTAGTTTATCGGATAATGATAGCCGTAATACTGAGAGATAGAAAGAGGCCACATTGTATCAGTGAGCAAAGTTGGGTAGCTAGCATATTTGTTAGCTTGAGGAAAAAAAAAAAAAAGGTTCAGTGCCCATCGTGTCTGAAGAAGGATGGCCAGCGAAGCCGTGGTGGTGGAATCGGTTTACCGCTGCAAAATTCCCCTGCCGACGTGACTCGGCAGACGGCCATGTAGTACAGCTTAATCAAACGCCTCAAGGCATTGGTTTATTTAGGGCGCCTTTGAACCATTGTTATGAAAGGGACGCTAAAATGAAATCGTGAAGTGGTTTAAAATGATAACTTATGTTTTCAGAACAGGAATGCCGTTAACTTCAACATATTATGTTCACTATTAAAAGAGAAAATGAAAGTTTTAGATTTGAAATTCGCACCGGAAACTTCGGAACCTGATGACACCGGAGGGCCAATTACTTTTTTCTTTTCGTACTCTCGCCAAATTCGCTCCATCAAGGGTTTTGATACATGCTGTGTTGACTTCCTTTAAACACAATGTGGGCATTTCTTACGGATAAAGAGTTATATAGGCCTTAGCGGACGCCGTCAAATATAGGTGACGTCACACGTTTTAGTGTTGGAACACTAAGGCGGCGTCGCCGCCCGTAATTTCTTTTTGGCCTTTTCCAACTTATCGAGGGTCTTTTCCTTGATAGTTTTGGTATTGTGAAAAGCTTGCCTACTAATACTAGAAAAATGTTTTCAACTTTAGTGTGCCTTTAACGATTCATTCGCCTAATTCACATTTTATAACATCGAGTCACCTGCAGTGCACTTAACGCGCGTTTGATTCACTTTAATTTTCGTCTAGTTAACTTATTTCACCTTTCATTTGGCGCATTTGAGCGACTGTACCACGTCCTGCGCTGCCCCCGAGATCGGCCCACCGCCGTAAAATTGTTGTTCTCCGTGTCGTTTTGTCCGCGGACGCAACCCGCCACTGCCTGCAGCCGCATACAGGGGCCTTATCCTGACATGTGTCGCCAAAGGCAATATTATCGCTTTGGTGATGTAAGTGTCGCCTTTTGCGTCTCCTGCGGTGGTGATTGGCTGGTTCAACAAACCGTAAAAGTGACGGCGGGTTTCCGGTCTGTTCAACCAGCCAATCACACCGCAGGAGACACCAAAGGCGACACATCTCAGAATACGGCCCCTGTTTAGCCTCGAGAAGTGAACCGGGGCGTATGACGTTATGCGTATAAGAAATACCGGTGTTGTTACGCCTGGCCTTCGTAGAACTGAGTTGTGCCATTTCCTCCTCGCCCATCTAGCAGCCACTGTGAAAGTTGGCGGAGGTTAGATTTTCTCCTCTCTGTGTTAGTCCATATATTTCACACCAGCCAATTGAGAAGACTGGACTTCAGGCTTTTGCATGATTGGAACTGGGCGACGACAGTGTTGTGTAAGAACCGCATGTAAGCGGGCTGCCGTCGTGTATTGTCGGTGGTGACCAGGTTGGACCCATGTGCCAGCTTTGATTTGCTGTACTTATATTTTCATCTTGTGTTTTCTTATTACTTAAAATGTGTCGTAAATTAGAGCTTTTTTACGACGACCACGTCTTCTCGTCCCTGCCCGTCCTTCCTTGTGCTCCTCGGTTACACCCATGGCGAGCTCCACCGCTCCGGCACGCTACCGCGTGGAACAGCCGGTGGCCCGCTTGTTAGGCGAGCATACGGCGACATCCACGCAGTGGATACAGGGAGACAGGGAACGCAGCCAGGCCAGGGAAAAAGTTGGGTAGAGCGACGAATCATAAACGTTCGCAGGCATAAAATGTGCAAGACAGTGTGAATTGGAGATAATTGGGAGAGGCCTTCATCCTGCAGTGCACAGAGAATAGGCAGGTGATGGCTATGGTGACGATGAATTGGGGTGGGTTTTTTTTTTCAAACACCTCGCAATGTGACACTCTGCGATGGCTCAGAGTCCACTCCAATGTGGTTCACGCAGCGCATCTGAAGACCTCAATAAATGTGGACTAGTGCCTAGCGCCAGGACTGCAGTGTACCGCTGGCGCTAAGTTGAACCAAAGAGGACCTCATATGCGAGGATTAATCATGATCCATGATATAAGCCGTAATCACGCATGAGAAACGTTGTGGTAGACCCTTTCACAGGAGGCCAGTTGGTTGGTTGCTCCTTGGGTGCCTTGGCGCAACCCACTTTCGGCCATGAACCGAAAAAGAGATTTGTGTGGGAGAGAAGTACTAACAATAAATACAAAAAATGTATGGTGACCACTATATTGGGCTCGTGCCGTCTGTTTCGTTCTCTTTGTCTTCTTTTGTGTGCGCTGTTCGATAGTGGGGACCAATCAATTCGCCAAAATTGCTGGCATAAACAATGGGCAGTGCTTTTCTTGGGGGGCCACGCATATTTAGTACAGCCCAGTGGGGGTTACAGCGGAGCTCATTGAGCCTTCTGTGAAAAGGTGCATATTACAAAGCAATAACTTCTTTCCAGTTGCTATTACTGGTACGCGGCTTAATTGTAGTGGCGCCCACGCACTCGCATTGTCGCGTTTCAGTGCGTGGAGTACTGCAGCAGTGTGATCCATTCTCCAGAGGAACACCTGCGTGCGGCCAGTACATTTCTGCGATAAATACTTCAGTAGTATATGAAGCGACGGTGTATTCTTTATTTACTCCGTAAGCAAGTGGCGGTGGTGTTTCGTTAAGAAAGCTTTTCTTATCGCCCACATCTCTTGACGCAAAGGTCACGGGATCGAATCTCCGCCGCGGTGGCAGCATTTCGATGGGGACAAAATGCTGTCCGTGTACTGTGCATGTTAAAGAACCGCAGGCGGCCGAAATTTACGGCGCCCTCCACTCTAGGGCCTCCCTTATTATCATGTCATGGTTTTCGGATATAAAATCCCAGACTATCATTATTGGCCTCCATATCTCCTGGACATTAAGGCTAATTTCTTTGTCTTCACAGCACTAAAATAGTAATGAAATGCCACCTTTAAAATGTACGTCACTATCTCCGTCTCAGGTATTGCAGCGGTTGTTTATCCAGGACTACATGTGTTTGGTCAGCGAAAAACCTCACAAAAAGGTGAGCGACAAGTACTCATGTTGTATGTCTTACGCTGCCCTGACTGAAACATTGTGGGAGAACCTAATTTATTAAGTAGGCTTCAGAGGACACGTGTGTACAGGAATTTATGGGATTAATAAACAGACGACGATAAACGGAAGGTTTATTCTGGCGTCAAGTTAACTCAACGCTGGTCGCGGTTCTTCCAATCCCTACGAGTTTCCTTATTGAACAGATGACGAAAGGTAGGAAGTTTTAGATCTGCGTCTGTTGCCGTTTAGTGCGGGTTTTGCGTTTTAAAGAGAACGATGATTTATGCATTTAGCACATATTTTTACATCGGTGTAAGTTGACGATTCCTCGAGTTGGTATGAGCCACACGTGATTTTTGTTGTCGTTCATCGTGACGTGTATGGCACGTATGTCATATTAGTGACGTCAAAATCGAATATTCATGTTCGTCAGTCTCTTATACCATATCACGCGAATACAGTTGGACAAGACGATCAGGAGAACACCGAGACATACGCATGTGGATCGATAGATACGGTAGAACTCGCTGGAGTTTGCCAAGAAATGCATCGCATTTAGAACGAAACGGGCGTGGGTGCACGTGAACACATGGAAACACGGTGCACTCGTTTGTGTGATTTTTGGTACAACGTTTGTGTGTTTTTTGGTACAATTGGTACAACGTACTCTAAGTACAACGTACTTAGAGTACGTTGTACCAATTAAGGTTCCTAGACACCCCCCGCCCGAAGGAAAACAGAAAAAAGATATTTCTTGACTGCAGTACCAACAACAACGACAATTACATCCTCATGTTTTCTTCTGTAAAACAGATTGCTGGGATAGTTGGTTTTGCATATTTACAGTGACGAACAGCGCAAGTGAGACGCACAAAAAAGGAAGAGGCACTTGCGCTGTTCGTCACTGTAAATCATGTTATCTTTTTAAAATTTATTGCTACGAAATCAAATGTTAGTACAGTTAAGGCAGCGAAGGAAGTTTTGAGCTTGAGGCCGGACGACGCGGTGGCTGTTAGAAAAGCTAAGCGTGGGAGGCTACGACAAATGACGCAAGAAAGCGACCACACGAAAGTCCTCGAGGCACGTTCGTAGTTGCCGAGACATTGAAGAACCCCTCCCCAAATTTTATTTGAGGGCTAAGATAGGTGTTGCATCCTTTAGCGTACCAGGCGCATACGTAACTATAGGAGGAATGGATACTCGCGGAATGTTGCTTTTTGGGCACACGTAGCGTTGACCGGTGATATCCTGCACAGAGTACGTTTGCTAGCGTCACACATGTTTTGGTGTGAAACGTTAGCCGGCTTAGTTTCAAGGTAGCTCTGAGATAAATACGTTAGGACAGAGTATAATGAGTCGTACAGTCGCAAGCAAAAGCTTGGATGCCGTGACACGCACGCACAAAGAAGTTGTAAATTCCATCAAGCACAACCTCGAATGCAGTACAGAATTGCTTCGATACATTGCGTTGGTCGAACAGGCGCACTTAGGCTGGGCCAATCGATTTCGATCGACGTACTCGGTGTGCAAAAAAAAAAAAGAAAGAAAAAGAAGGTATTAGTTGGATGCACGGGTCTCCAAACGTTTGCTCATGTCTGCACATAAGGCAAAAAAAATTATTACGTCTTCTGGTGTGATGCGTCGACAAATCTTCGGAATTGAGGGCGCTAGCCAAGTGACGGTGCGACGTGCTTTTTGTATTGTAGTATTGCTACATACACTTTATTGCCACATCGCGGATGACAAATTAACGTCGTTATTTTAATGGCCGCACATTTTACGCGCCCTAGAAGTACTGCATTTTATCCACCAGGGTACTGCATTTACAGGTACTGCATTTTACGAATACCATTAGAAACTTGTTTCGACGCATACAATCTATAGCCGTTCGATGGTGCTCTCTGTTGGTATGTGGCAAACAAACAACACGATGCAAAATGCGGCCGCCACACAAATTTCAATCACGACGTCCGTCAGAGGAGCTGACTGCCTAGCCATAAGCTAACGCTTCACGTTATTTTTTTGAATTAATATCATGTCTAGGAAATGGGACGTTTGTTTAATTAGTATTGGAGCTCGATTTCGATCACTCGTGAATTATTCGTATGGCTCCCCAAAATATGGTTTCCCATTTTTTGAAGAACGTAATTTCTTGTGCTTCCAGAACGAAAACCGGTATGATTAAGTGTGGCGCTATTATATGAGTTTTATTGTTAACATTTCGGTTGCGCAAGCTCTGCTGGCATCTTTCGCATCCTTGAAAATGTACAACGTACGGCAAGCGCTGGCACTGAACTAGGATTTACTTCCGCCAGTGTGGGATCGTGAACAAGTTCCTGATTGAAAATTATTTGTATACGTGTGCAGAGCGAATCTCGTTATTAATGTAAGGGAACGGTGTTAATATGTACTGTCCTTTTTGCAGTTGTGGGGCCTAAGGACTGCAATGCATTCTGGAAAGCATGGAAAGGTTGTAACGCTAGCAACAACAAACCGCATTTCGGCTACAATGCAAAAAAGAAAACGTGCGAGAAATCCACAAACTGCACTTATGTCCAAGGTGGAGGATTCGATACACGACAAGAGTGCCTGGAGAAATGCAACAGTAAGGTTACAGCTCAGATTTCATAGCTGCGCTAATCGTGTTCAGAAGCATGTCTAGTTCCCGCCTTACGGGAGAAAGGATTAAAAGCGGAAGTTAATATTTAGGATGCCGCATCGACCCTCAGACCTCCCTCGAATCAGTTAAAAATCGTGACACCCGGTTCGTATCGTCTCAGTACAGTAAACTTGCTGTCGTCACCCGTATCAAATCTTCTCTTGAGCTAGCTCCTCTAGCTGTGCGCAGAAAAACTGCGTAGATTAGTCTGCTTCACAAACTGTACCACAACTTTTCTCACCTGCATGACACTCAACTCATTCCGCCAACTCGCACCTCCCGTCGACTGTTCAACTCTAAAAGTGTTCAACGTCTTCATGGATCAACTCATGCATTTATCAAATCATTCCTGCCTTCAGCCATTGAATATTGGAATAGTCTTCCTGATGAACATGTCGTTCAAGAGCTAGCTCGACCCAGGGAAATTCAGTTTGGTTTTTCTTTCTTTTTGACTAACCATCGCACCAACCAGTTCCTCACTAAAGCTTGTTCACATTATAGATTTTTATTACCTTTTCTATTAATGTTTATTTTAAATTTTTATGTATGTGTGTTCGCGTCCCGTTGCCAACTGCGTGTAATGGTTCTTGCACTACTCAAGTTTACTGTCTCCTGTGTACTTGCTCTTGAAACGTTGCATTTGTGTCATGACGTGTGTTGATGTTATTTCCGCCGGCGAATAGCAAGAGAACCACTGACTCAACAGGAGCACGAATCATGAAAATGTCTCCTTACTGGCTAATCACATTTTGAGGGCGTGTTCCACATTCAGAAATCAAAACTACTTTCGCAAAGCCCACAATACACTGAAGACCCTTCGTCCACATTAATACCTTGACACAGCCGAGAGGACGGTGAAATGACTACGATATTCTTAAGTGAGCGCAAGCGTTAAACACACACACACACACACACACACACACACACACACACACACACACACACACACACACACACACACACACACACACACACACACACACACACACACACACACACACACACACACACACACACACACACACACACACACACACACACACACACACACACACACCGTTTTCATTATTTTAGAGAGCAGCACCGCACTCACTAGTTCGCATCTCTCCCTAACGATGCTGTCAGAACACACTTTGTTTCCCTGAGAGAACATTTTGGGTTCTCAGAGAGGTCCATAAATTAACTGTAACGAACCCTGCTCAGAAGCACTTTTTGATGGCCTACTCCGTGCATGCACGACACAATTTTAAAGCACGAGAAACACGCGGCAGATAAGAGCGCTTGCCCTGTTGGCATCCTTCACCTGTGCTATGTGTTTTACTAAAGCCTGTCTTTTGACATATTAAAGATATATTTTCATTTCATTGAACGTTACCCTGCCGCTTGTGCATCGCAGTCTTTGCTTGTTCTCTGACATTAAACCCGCGATAACCATCAAAAGTTGTCATTTGAATGTAGCGGCGAGCTCTACTAAAAGTCATATGTCATACATCATCTCTATCTATGTTGCCTTTCAGATAACTCGAAGTGCTTAGAAACAGATTCTGAAAACTACTACTACGAAGGCGCGAACGGGAGAGGAGCCGTGTATTACTACTACAGCCCGACAGAGGATTTATGTCTCGAAATAGATGTGTTGGTCCCTCTTTATGAGTCAGACTTATGGCCACATCACAACTTCTTTAAGAAAGAGGACGCATGTAGGAAATACTGCATGCCTAATCACTACACAAAAAAAAAGGAACTGAGTAATTGTGACGTCTCATAAATGCAATATCTCAAAGAAAATATATTACATTAAAAATGAAAATAAAAATGAAAATAACCCATTATGTTGTCATTTGTAAGCAAGGTGCTGATCTGTATAAAAGCGATTATAACTGCTATGGCAGCGTTATACTGTAGTAGTAGACAGATTGAGGCCAACTTATCGAGGGCCAACTGTCGTGTGGAAACCTCAGTAATGCTTGCACGGTGAGACAAACCATTGTTAAACCTATCGACAATGCTCAAGCTTCGCGCAATTGACTGCAATTATAGAAAAGTATGCGAACCACAGCGGTGTCTGCCGACGAACATGATGCCTCGTGGCGTGACGGTTAAATATGGCCATATCATAAGCGTCGTTTGTTGCAGTATTCTTGTTAGCTCGAGCAGAGTGACAGTAGTACAACTGTATTGTTTTTATTTACAACTGCATAAGTAGCGGTTAGCATAAACCATGACAACAGTTGACGCCAGATAAAAACAACGGCCCCTAATGGCTGATTCAATAAGTTTAACGCATGTTCCAAGCGCAAAGGGGAGCGGTGGATGAGTGCTAGCGTGCTTGCTTGGCTCCTCGCCGACCTGGGTTCGATTGCTATCTGAGTAATTGCAGCACGTTTGTCTCTATATCTCTGTCACATGTACATTTCAATCGAAAGTACGACGAGCGATATCTCTTTCTTTATCTTGATTAACGGTTGCACCGTTTGACCTTTTGAAATTTTCAGGGTCTGTTTTTTGTTGGTTCGAGATTGACGTAGGCTGTAATGTTAAGATTCAATCGCCCGTGCTACGTACCAGCATTACCCGAGTATAGCACTGCGAGTATGAGCCACACGTGATCATCTTATGGTTAATCAGGATGTGTATGACCGGTACATCATCTCAGTGACACCAATATTAGTCAATCATATACGCCACACGCTCATGTCGTACCCTACCAATTTTAGTGTATACCAAGTAAAAAGGGCGACCAGGAGAGCACCTAGACGTAGGCGGGGTAGATAAATAGATAACCGAGAGAGTTGCTGAAGTTAACCAAGAAATCATTTTATAAAATCGTTGGTTATTGCTTTTTGAAACGGTTTGCGCTTGTTTGCGTGCTCGGAACTCGGTTGGGCTTAATTTTCCGTCAGGCAAGGTAGGTCAAAGTATTCCTCGGGCTCAGGCCGGTCAGTGCCCGGGTTTCCCTTTACGCCACCGGACTGGGCCCAGGTGGGTAAACTTGGGCAAGTGCCGGCCCCGGACCGGAGTTGGCCGAGGATCATGGCCCGCGCATTGCCTTTCTTGGTCGGCTAAATATGGCATACTATTAACCTTTTAAAACATTGATATCGCTGTATAATTATGCCTTTAGTGCCCCGCCACGGTGGTCTAGTGGCTATGGTACTCGGCTGCTGATCCGAGGGTCGCGGGATCGAATCCCGGCCGCGGCGGCTGCATTTCGATGGAGGCGAAATGTTGAGGCCCGTGTGCTGTGCGATGTCAGTGCACGCTAAAGAACCCCAGGTGGTCGAAATTTCCGGAGCCCTCCACTACGGCGTCTCTCATAATCAGAACTGGTTTTGGGACGTTAAACCCCACAGAACAACAATTATGCCTTTAGTGTAATTCCGGAGCCTTAGCATGAAAAGTGCTGTTTGTTTCTGTTCTTTTTTTTTAACGCCACCCCCTAGTAGCTGTGCAAAGACGGCAATGTTTTCTTTCATCATTTTTTTATTTGCTAAACTGGTCAAAGCTTGGCATGCATTCTTTCACGCACTTATTGTAACTTAAGAAAGCATTATTTGCTGGCCATTGGTCCTCCTCCGAGATGGTGGTCATTGTCTCCCTGCATTGGTCGTCGTCTTCATCGTAATGGAACCAAGCGCGCAATGGTCCACCATATTTCCATCCTATCTTGAGGCAAACAGAGTCCCCTGAATATGTAAACAGCAGAAAAAGAATATTCCGGAAAGAGTTATAGCAAGTGCACACTTTTTTGTTATTGCACCACGGCAGTTTCAACGCGCCAAACATGGTCGTAGTACGTGTAGCAACGAAATGCCTCGTAGAGTGTAGACATGGACGTCGTGTTGAGCAACCAGGAGCTGTCGTGTGTAAAAAGATGTTTTTATAGCACACTTCTGCGAAAATGCGTTAAGAAACGCTTAAGGCAAAGGACCTGCTTCTAAGAAGCAAGTCTGTTGGAGGGATATTTAATCTAAACGGCGGTTCTTACTGTTTTAGTTAAAAAAGAAAATATGCTGTGCCACGTTTCCCAACGTCCCAACGCCTCTCGGGCATAATACTTCGAGTGTGAACTAAGCTCCCCCCAGTGGAGCCAAAACGTCTTCCTATTTGCTTTGTTTGTCGGTGTTCATTTTATTCTCCATCATTATGCTTCTCGACCAGACGGGCTTCCGTCAAAACCTCGACTTCGTACATAAATGCTTGTGCGTATATGTCATGACATGTAAACATAGAAATTCTACAGAAAAAAAAATAAATTCCGGCAGATACCACATACTGTTGGAATTACTGTGGTTATTGATACATTAAGCAGTCGCAAAAGTCTGCTCAGACCGCTTTGTTTGGCCTTGAGCCAGTCGTTACTGAACGGATCGACGTCTCTGTGTGAATTAGGTAGCGGCGCACGTAATGTGCGTTTATCAGGCACGTCGACTGCACTGTGATGCCTAAAGGGTAGCTCGTGACACAACGTGACGATGAAACCCGTGGTGGTAAAAATAAGTTTCCTCACTTCACTTGTGTCCTTTGGGTAGCGTTCATTTAAAGTAAATTAAAGGTCATGCAATATCTCGGCAAACTTTTGTCTGAGCAGCTGAAGAATGAGACCTAACGAAATATAAAATTTTACTTACGGTTACATTGCTCCAGGCACTCTTTACGTGTAGGGAATGCGTTATTTGATGTGTTGCAGTCTATGTATTCCTCGCATTGCTGCAAGGACCGGTTATAAACGAAACGGAATACATAGTCTTCACATTGGGGTACAGTCCGTTTTGCGTGGTGCTGGCAGTTGGGATGCTTGGCTGAAATAAACGTAGAAACAAGTGCTGTTGTTGCGTGCGCCTAGAAAGTTAACTTTTATAAAAGGTATCAACCCTAGGAACATGAAATTATGTATTCTTGAGTACCGCTGAAACCATGGGACTGATGAAATACACGCTCTTGCTATACATATACACCATGCTTCTGATTCTGTTCAAAATAACGCGATTATTTTTGGACCTATGAGTGAAGGAACTACGGGTCATGTGCTTCATTTTGTCCCTAATTGGTACAAAATGAAAAAAAAAAACAATTTGCCTAATTTTGTGCCATCTGTGCCTAAATGGCACTCATAAATCGGCTTGTTCAAGCCCGTTCTCATGAAGTCGGGAGAACACCGCCTCTCAGCGAGCCTGCGACAGCACTCCACGTTTCCACGTTTGACTAAGGTTGGTTTCCCTCAGGAAACTGCCCAAGGCGGCAGTAATCATTGTGGTTCGGTTAAGGAAAGGACGCTGTCTTCTGCAGGCCATGTCGGGGGTACCGCTGAGCGTCCGTACGGGTAGGGGAAAGGGACTGAAAGAGAAGGAGAAAAAGTCGTAGTGTGAAGGGCTCCTGAAATTGTAACCACCTGGGGTTCTTCAGCGTGCGGATTTTTTTCTTTTATTCCGGTGGAGAATTGCCCGGAACCGGGATTGGAACCACAGTCCTTTTACAGGGATCAGTGAACGTAAAATTCGAATGGGCGTGTCCAGCCAATCGCAATGCACATCCACCATCGTCACTGCCACGTAATCAAACGTCACTTCCGGTAAAGAAATTCGCCGTTGTGCGTTGCCACGGTTCAAGCAGCACTCTACAGAAGGCGGTTTCTCTGTTGAAGTAACATTATAACCACAAAAGGAGAGAAATTTGAGCGAGTTGGCAAGGGTCCATAGTTAAAAGCCACTTTACCTTTGGCGCTTCCAATCTCGCTGCGACATCTCCGCATGACGCAGTTCTAGAACAAGTGATAAAAACTACATGTCCAATCGGTGTTGCAGGGTGCCTTTAAGCCTAAGGCGAAGGCAGACAAAGTGACAGGGCGAAACGGTACAAACGACCGTTTGTGGCACCCTACGCGAGCCACCCGTCGCGCCGACATAAAGAAAAAATCAGTTTCACAGAAACGGCGCAAGAGTGAATGCGATAGCAAGAAATTGTAATGTTATACGAGCGTTACTGGAAATTAAGAGGCCGGTCGCCTCGCATCAAGAGTTGTTCGCAGAGGTCGTAACTGTCCTGACGTTTCATGTGTGCCTTACAGCGCTCGCCTTCCGTTTGTCGTTCTTCCCGTGCTTCAGTACAAAAAAAAAAAAAAAAAAAAAAAAAAGAAATCGGCTTCGCCAGAAAGGCGAAGAAGTGAATGCGATAGCAATGCATGATATAATAAACGAATTAAGGCTAGCAGCTTTAGGGGGAATCTGAATAGTAGTGAACGTGGACGTATTAAGTAATCATGGAGGGGCGCAAATTTGCCATGTGACGGTCGAGTAGCAGAGACAACGGCCCAGCAGAGCAGCGGGTTGTCATGTTGTTTTGATGTCTTCTGGCACGTGCTTCACACCGCGCGACCGCGCTAAGCAGCGTGTACTTTGCACCATCGAAACAACTTGTCCCAGAACTGCGGAACGAAGCGAGAGCGCTTCTTCCGTCACTCGTAGACGCACCTGCGTGAGCGCTATGTGGCGAGGGCATTGCCGGCGTTGCAATTATAGTCTGTTTCAGGAGTTCCGTGCAGCACTGTGGAAGCTACAGGCCCCTTCTGCCAATCGGAAAGGCAAACACGTGTTAAACGTATGCCTCCGCACCATGACATCTGCCAGTCGCGAACCGTGAAGTGGCAGGAGAAGCCTTGAAAGGAGGAGGAGGAGGATGGAGTGAGGCCTCTATTGGTAGGAGAGGCTAGCAGGTGCGTGTCCGAACAATGACATTTCGGTGCTCGATGGCCTCGTGACCTTGGCTCTTCTGCACGCAACTTATGAAAGAGACTATATATGGGAGGCGTCTGCAACGGAGCAGGTGATCAAGGCGCTGCTATAGGCAGTACGCAGCACGCGTGAAGGTTGCCGAGATAGCGCGCCCGCCAGCGATGGCGACTGCGCGGAGTCCACAGTTGCTGCTCGAGCAACACCTCCCCTCTCCTCGCGTCTTTTCATGCTCGTTGAAGACGGGCGGAGCGCTTCCTCTCCACTTTGATGCAGGCCTCCCGAGCAGAGTGATGTTATCGCATGCGCCCTCCGAGCGACGGAGATGGACCGAGCTCGTTTAAACTATGCTTCAGCCGCGTTCGTCATCTCCGCTCGCGCGCTTTTACCTGCTGGTAGAAAGTACGATGCGTGGGGGTTATAAATTTGCATTTTATACTGGTCATGACAGCGACGGCAACGGCAAATACCCGTCGAGACTGTCAATATAATTGCTATCGCAATAATTAATAATTTTGACGTGCGGAACAGGCGTCCAAGCCAGACGCGCATTTGAGGTGCCCGAGCCTCCGCGAACGATGCCAATCCGAATCGGACTAACCCAGCATTCCGATGCATACAAGAGCGTCAGTCCGCCAGTTTTTTCTCTAACTGTACGTGTAGCGGATCGTGAATAAAGATTCAGTTCCTTACCAGACACCGTCGTCGTTGGTCCTGTGTACATGTGCTCTACATAGGTAACTATGCTTGGAGGACAGTTTTAATGTCTTCTCTCAGGTTATTTTCATACAAATCATTTAAAAGAGCTGTTGATACTTACATTTTGGCGTGGTGCGGTAGTTCCCACTAACGACATATACTTGGGCGCATAGCACGATAACTGCACCTACGCGTTTACAAATATATAAAAAGGTAAATTTAGTTGTTAACTTATAGGAGCCTTCTCAATAAAAATCACATCAGTACAAATTTGCTGTCGATATTTACAGAACTCACTAACAGTTTTTAACCTTATTTACCCTACGTAACATAGTTTACGTGTCACCATCATCACCATCGCACAACAACAACAACAACAACAACAACAACAACAACAACAACAACAACAACAACAACAACAACAACAACAATAACAATAACAATAACAATAACAATAACAACAATAACAATAACAATAATAATAATAATAATAATAATAATAATAATAATAATACCTTATGTCCACTGCAGGACGTACGCCTCGCGCACTGCTCTCAATAATGTTGAGCGCGAGTTTATTTCATTTTATGCCTGCAATCTTTTCAAAAATTTTCACCTAACTCTTTGTCATCCACGGCCTAGCTTTATTGCCCTCCCTTGGTATCCATTCCGTCGATTTGGCCATAGTTTATCTAGCCTTCTGCTTACGTGACACGTTCACGTTCGTATTTTGCACCTAACGTCGATTACTACATTGCCTGCCCCCTTCCCTCTGACACACTCGGTTTTCTTCCTATATCTTAAAGGAGCACCGACACGACTTTGCGGCGGCGCAAAAGGGACATTTTTCTTCTAGCCATGCATTGTCAACGCTCTCCACACATTGAAACCAGGAAACACGTGCAAAGTATTCGTTTGATTTTAAATGCTTTCGTCGCCCAGCATCTGAAAGCCAGCCCTAGCGCACTGGACATATAAAACGATGACTTATAAAAACAGTCTCTTAGAAATCACCGATATCGCTGTCAGAATCGCTGGACGACCGTGAAATCATCGTTGTTTGTGTGTCCCACGTGCAATCGACGACCACAAGCTACAAAGTTGCAGCGACACCATCACGAATCGTTGTACCCACGTGGCTTAGACGTAGGTCCGACTGTGTTAACACGTCACTAGGAAACGGTTCCCTCTAAATCGTAATCGAAAGTGAGCTTTCTGGAGAGCCGTATGAAAAATATATCCATTGTGTTGGCGAGGCCTCGCGATACTCATTAGAGGGTTCTCCACGCCAGTGCTTTAATTTACAGCAACAATACGAGTATATCAAAAATTCGTGCCAGTACTCCTTTAAGTGTAGCACCCATAGTTCTTCGTTCCATCGCCAGCTGTGTAGTTATTAACCTGCTTTCGACTTCTTAACTTGCCCTTTGTACTGTGGAACTGCGTGTGTCAATGGCATGATTCGCCACAACAGCAGTTCCCAGCCAACATAGTCTAGGACTCTCCTGTTGTGCTAGAAAGAAAGCCTTGGCTGAGCCAGGCTGCGTAAATATGAAGAAAGGCCGGCAAGCTCGAATGACATTAATTAACATTGTTATAAAATTGAGTATTTTTCTAAATATACTCACCAGCTATGCACATCAAGTTAGCGTAACGAAGTGCCATTCGTGAACGAGGTACTTGATTAGCGATGATTTCCAGACACACGACTTTACACAGGCGTGATTCCTTTCCTAGAGCACGGCAAAGAGTTTTGTAGTAGTGCATATATGGAATAGGGCATTGTACGTATACTTTTTTTTTAGAAATCGGCCTATTCTTCGCATATGCTGGTTGAAATAACAGAACGTGAGGACTGTGTTATGGTGACACAGTTTATCTATGACGCATATCGAGACTAATACAACAACGTCGTGTAGAAGAAGATAGTTTGAAATATATGGTAACGGTTACCTACGTTACTTTTGCATGTTGCGATACTCAGCAGGAAAGGCGAATGCGTACCCACCATGGTGGCTCGGCGACTATGGTATTAGCCTAAGACCGAAAGCGTGGGTCCAAATTCAAGCCACGGCAGCCACAGGTTAGAAGGGGGGCGAAATGCAAAAATGCCCGTGTACTTAATCCTACTTCCCGCATGTAACTTACAGCGCTGCTGAAACCACGATGTGTAAGCAAATTGCAAAACAGATGCTCATGCAACAGAACATATTTTGCGATGCACTTGTTTATATTTACCAGCTGCGTTGACGTTGTCGGGCTTGTTTCTTGTTTTAACATCTAGTTCTGGTATATTTAGGTTCACAAAAGCACCGCGAGGAAACAGTTGTTATTGCAGCCAATCCCAAAGTCGCGCTGTTTGGGGTCTCTAATCTCCCTGGTTGGTTTGAACGCATGATGGACTCCCTTCTCCGAGGTCACAAGTGGCTCCGATGTACTGTTTACTTTCATTGCGACGTTACTGTTTTCCCGTGCGCTTTCTGTGGCCTTTTTGATCACATTTGCAGCAGTTCCTCTTGTTTTTGAAGACGTGTTTACAGCTCAACTGTATACACTTCGAGAACAAGTCGACACATCAGTCTTTGGCAAACCTAGTCCACGCAATCTGAATACAGCCTGACCCTCATATGTTAGCCTGACTTTATATAGCCCAACCCGCATATAAGGGCTGACACTTGTAACGGGAATTGCAAACCAATTCCTGCTCCCGATTCGATCCAGCCATATCCGAAGCTTTCAAGGACTATGTTCAAACTTGCGATGGCGAATTTCATACTGCCTATTACTGGTTATACCAAGAAAGGCATTCTCTTTTTTGTGGGGACTTGAACAAGGCGTAGCGTTTCGAAAGCTTAACAGTATTTCACAAGCTGTGAAAGATATACATAAACCACCGAGACTCTTCCAATTGTTTCACATATATATACACACGTACAATTACGATATGTAGAAGAAGAACACAAAATGTTAGTACCAGGAATTCCTTGTGATCTGGAAGCAGTGTATCAAGTGCTGATCTCGATGAACGATTGCCTTCCTTTATAGACCTACGCTCAGTTCTGCTTCTAAGCGTCTTACAGAACAGATACTGGTAGCGTTTAGCGAGGGGAGTTTCATGAGTGAGAGTTTGTTAAATGGCAACTGTCAATGTACCCTCGTGAAACTCCCCTTGCTAAACGCTGCAGTATCTGTTATTTAAGACGCTTAGAAGCAGAACTGAGCGTATGTCTATAAAGGAAGGCAATCGTTCATCGAGATCAGCCCTTGATACACTGCTTCCAGATCACAAGGAATTCCTTGTACTAACATTTTGTGTTGTTGTTCTAGGTGCATCGTAAGGGTGCATATGTGGAATAGTCGAATAAGTCTCGGCGGTTCATGTGCATTTTTCACAGCTAGTGAAATATTCTTACACGGCGACTGCGAATATCACTTTACGAAATGAACCTTTCGATAAAACACATAAAACACACACACACACACACACACACACACACACACACACACACACACACACACACACACACACACACACACATATATATATATATATATATATATATATATATATATATATATATATATATATATATATTAATTTTTTTCGGAGACACAGCTGACCATACGTTTATTAGAAGGCACGCATTTGGCGGAAATTCTTCTGGAGAGCATTTCATTTTCGCTGCAGGAGGTGCCTTACCAGCGGACCATTGACCGGTTACCATTTAATAAACTGCTCAAAAGCAACTTCAAGATTTATATATAAACGTGGAAACACAGCAGCCGTCGCAAAGTAGACCTGCGCATCTCGATTAGTGAATTTACGCACGAGATTTATCTACCGCTTCTGAAGACTGAATGGGGCCCTTTAAAACAATAATACATTCGGTACGCGCGTGTTTTACCGAGGGTCACAGTGCGTGTTGACTCCTGTGGCATACTGAATTTTGTAGTGCCTTGTGTTCTCTTGCTCGCTCAGGTCAGGTCTCTTGGTGCGTTGACTTGTCAAATGGTATCGTTGCGGAAGGATAACACAGCTCAAATACTAGTATTTGGTTAGTTAGGACATTTAATATCAGCAAAATTTAAAGACACTTGTAAGATTAATAAAGTTTAAGAAGAATATGTTAGCACAGAACCCACTTCCTCGTAAGGAAAAGGAGAAATACCGGTTATCGACCCAGCTTTAATTGTACCTAGATCTCTGCGGTAAAATATCATGCCATACGGAAACAGTACCGTCGAGAAATCTTCCCCGTAGGTTTGCGTCCCTGTATTCAGTGATCAATTGCATCATCTCCTACACTAAAATAACTTTGAACGCAAGTGTGACGGACCATGAATGACTGCGTGTGCTGTGTTTGTACTGTGTTATGTGCTGCATCTCTCCCTTTCCTCTCTTGCCTCTCCATCTTTGAATTTCTACCACCCCGTACCCGCATGTAGGGTAGCAAACCAGTTGCCGTGAACTGGTTAACCTCCCTGACTTCTCTGTACCATTTGATGTCTGAAGTTTGAAGTTTATTCAAAGTTGATGCATATATATACAGACATATACAGAAATAGACAATTTTTATACAGAAAAAGGTCCCATAGTTTAAACACTGAAGGGGGACCTTACAGTGCCGCCGAAATGCCAGATGACACCGTGTCTTGTACTACAGCCTTACGCCGAAACGGCTAGAGCCACGCTAAGGGTACACTGCTCGAACTCAGTAACCGAGTTCCGCAGACCCTAGTGACAAACTTTGATTTCAATGTGCACCGCTGTATTAAGCGGCATTCCGTTGTTTTCTCCATCCCTTCTGTTTATCCCCTGTTCCTTTTTCCGCAGTCCAGGGTACCACACTGGGCGTGCGTCTGATTAACCTCCCTGCGTTTCCCTGCTTATCTCTTTTTCCCCCTCTTTAGGAAATTGTAGCTGTTCTAGAAAAAAAAAAACGCTCCTTAGTTTTCTTTAAATGCTGCACATTTAAAACTAAGTTTTCTCCCAACATCGTCAACGCATGTACGCACATTGCGCTGACAAACATGTGATCTATTTCGCTGTCCGACAACCCTACTGACGGCCGGCTCACACGCACTCTGGCAAGCCTCGTAATTTCTAATGTTTCCTGGATTTACCCTGTTAACTGGTCCCAGTATAGCCAAACAGTGCACATACGGCAACGAGGAACGCAGCCACCGTCTCGGCAGTGGATGCGAAGGTGGCCAAATGCCATTGAAGAAGCGTTGTAAGCATGTTCTTTCAATCGCTCATTCAAACATCGACCTGCCTCTGGAAAGTTCACACGACGCCTCCATAACTTTCACCGTGCTGCCGAAGGCGCTACACGTCTTCGTTGTTTACATATGTACAGCGCTTGTAAGCTTCGCTGACCACCAGACAGGGGTCTCCTGGTCGTTCTGTACGATGCACTCAGCACATCATCCTCGGCCATGACTTGCTGAGTGCCTATCTGCCCTTGCTGGCAGTTCGTCTGGTATACTGCACGTACAGCTCTTTTCTCTGTCCGACCTGATCACAGCAACACCGCTGCGTTTATGTGCCGTCAAGTTTGGTCGCCTGCGACCAGGTAAGGCGACATGCGGCACATTGAGCTTATGTTCCCCGGTAAGCGAGGTCGACTTCATGATTCTTCTTTCCTTGGACGCCCAGTGTTCACCAAACAGAGGCAAAAAAAAAAAAAAAAAACCAAGTTGATCGTGCAGCTAATAATGCACAGAAAATTTGCAAATAGTGCAACTTTCGCTTGTGAGTACCACACATCTAGTTCTTCAATGTCATGAAGCAAGGATAGGTGTCCTATATGTTTTGGGAGCAGAGACACCGATGTAAATGTTACAATTCCTCTCGACACCGAAAACAGCGGCTCACTAGGTATGTACATCAGTGTTGATGGGTTTTGGCTTGTTGCCACTGGTATACTGTGGGCTGTGACAACCTGTGGTCCCTTCTCATTCTTGCTAAGCTTCACCGCATGACGATAATGTACCGCGGCAAAACGCCTTGCCGCGGTGCATTGATGTTCTGCAATGAAGTTGGCTTTGCCGTGGCACAGATGTGTCATGTGGCGTAGTGTAGAAAGAAAATAAATGCATTTCTTTTTGTGTGTGTGGGCGTGGGTTCCGCGAATATACCAATTGTCCCAGTGCCCTGTGAAATCTATCTATCTATCTATCTATCTATCTATCTATCTATCTATCTATCTATCTATCTATCTATCTATCTATCTATCTATCTATCTATCTATCTATCTATCTATCTATCTATCTATACGCGAAATATTTCAGTTTTACATGGTACATTAGTCAAAACTATGTGGATGCATAGTCGCAGAGCGACGGTCGGCGTCGGTCGGCGACGGTCGGCGTCGGTCGGCAGCTACAGCTACAGCTACAGCGACCGTCGCCGACGGTCGGCGACGGTCGGCGACGGTCGGCGACGGTCGGCGACGGTCGGCGACGGTCGGCGACGGTCGGCGACGGTCGGCGACGGTCGGCGTCGAAAACCCGTCGCAGAGCGACGGGTTTTCGACGCCGACCGTCGAAAACGTCTCCTCACGTATTGAGACATCCTGATGACCTGCAGCTATTTAGTCCTGATTATTAACAGCACTCTTCCGAGTTGACAGACTCACCCCCGTATTCACAAACGCACCTTCACTCAACGCTCCTCCTCGATTTCACCGAGTCGAGGCGCAGCGCCTTCCTCTCCTCAAGGAGCCGCTGGGCATAGGTCGGCAGTGTAGGGGAACACTCACTCACCCAAATTTTTTCAGCATCCGCACTCACTCGCACTTGCACTCACCTCCACTCACACTAACTTGCACTCACTCGCACTCGCACTCACCTCCACTCACACTCACTGGCGCTCACTCGCACTCGCACTCACTTCCACTCACACTCACAAGCACTCACTCGCACTCGCACTCACCTCCACTCACACTCACTGGCACTCACTCGCACTCGCACTCACTTCCACTCACACTCACTGGCACTCACTCGCACTCGCACTCACTTGCACTCACACTCACAAGCACTCACTCGCACTCGCACTCACCTCCACTCACACTCACTTGCACTCACTCGCACTCGCACTCACTTCCACTCACACTCAAAGGCACTCACTCGCACTCGCACTCACCTCCACTCACACTCACTTGCACTCACTCGCACTCGCACTCACTTCCACTCACACTCATTGGCACTCACTCGCACTCGCACTCACCTCCACTCACACTCACTTGCACTCACTCGCACTCGCACTCACCTCCACTCACACTCAAAGGCACTCACTCGCACTCGCACTCACCTCCACTCACACTCACTTGCACTCACTCGCACTCGCACTCACTTCCACTCACACTCATTGGCACTCACTCGCACTCACTTGCACTCACTCGCACTCGCACTCACTTCCACTCACACTCATTGGCACTCACTCGCACTCGCACTCACCTCCACTCACACTCACTTGCACTCACTCGCACTCGCACTCACCTCCACTCACACTCAAAGGCACTCACTCGCACTCGCACTCACCTCCACTCACACTCACTTGCACTCACTCGCACTCGCACTCACTTCCACTCACACTCATTGGCACTCACTCGCACTCGCACTCACTTGCACTCACACTCACAAGCACTCACTCGCACTCGCACTCACCTCCACTCACACTCACTTGCACTCACTCGCACTCGCACTCACTTCCACTCACACTCACTGGCACTCACTCGCACTCGCACTCACTTGCACTCACTCGCACTCGCACTCACCTCCACTCACACTCACGTGCACTCACTCGCAACTCGCACTCACTTCCACTCACACTCAAAGGCACTTCACTCGCACTCGCACTCACCTCCACTCACACTCACTTGCACTCACTCGCACTCAACTTCCACTCACACTCATTGGCACTCACTCGCACTCGCACTCACCATCCACTCACACTCACTTGCACTCACTCGCACTCGCACTCACCTCACTCACACTCAAAGGCACTCACTCGCACTCGCACCTCACCTCCCACTCACACTCACTTGCACTCACTCGCACTCACTTCCACTCACACTCATTGGCACTCACTCGCACTCGCACTCACCTCCACTCACACTCACTTGCACTCACTCGCACTCGCACTCACTTCCACTCACACTCATTGGCACTCACTCGCACTCGCACTCACCTCCACTCACTTGCACTCACTCGCACTCGCACTCAGTTCCGCTCACACTCACAAGCACTCGCTCGCACTCGCACTCACCTCCACTCACACTCACTGGCACTCACTCGCACTCGCACTCACTTCCACTCACACTCACTGGCACTCACTCGCACTCACTCGCACTCACCTCCACTCACACTCACTTGCACTCACTCGCACTCACTTCCACTCACACTCACTGGCACTCACTCGCACTCGCACTCACCTCCACTCACACTCACTTGCACTCACTCGCACTCACTTCCACTCACACTCATTGGCACTCACTCGCACTCGCACTCACCTCCACTCACACTCACTTCCACTCACTCGCACTCACTTCCACTCACACTCATTGGCACTCACTCGCACTCGCACTCACCTCCACTCACACTCACTTGCACTCACTCGCACTCGCACTCACTTCCACTCACACTCACAAGCACTCGCTCGCACTCGCACTCACCTCCACTCACACTCACTTGCACTCACTCGCACTCGCACTCACTTCCACTCACACTCAAAGGCACTCACTCGCACTCACCTCCACTCACACTCACTCGCACTCACTTCCACTCACACTCACTGGCACTCACTCGCACTCGCACTCACCTCCACTCACACTCACTTGCACTCACTCGCACTCACTTCCACTCACACTCATTGGCACTCACTCGCACTCGCACTCATGTCTATGAAATGAGTGCGAGTGAGTGCGAGTGAGTGCACTCATGAGTGAGTGCGCCGACCTATGCAGGCATCTGCGGCAAATAGAGTGACACGAGTTTTTCCTCCTGGGTAGAATAAACGGCAGCGGTGCCAGTACACTGCGCAGGTTTCACCTGGTCGCCGACCTAACTCGGCACTACGCGCACCTCTTCAGTCGCGCGTACATCTCGAACTGTGAGCGCTGTCTAATGTATCAGAGACTAGAACACATAGTATTTCGCGATTGTCCCCCATTCGTGCCACAGCAGTAGACGGCGGCCACAAGGCTGGCTGATATGGGAGTACAAGCAATAGATGAAAGCTGTATTTCACCCGAAATAGGGGACCATACCGAATTACCAAATGCTAGAAGGTCATTTTTTCAATAGAGATGGACTGGATGCTAGATGTCCGGTACCACTGCGCAAAGTTGCGGATTATGAAAAGCGACTCTTAAACTTAGATGCAACTAAAGTGGCTTCTTTTCATTATGCGACTATCAGACCTTTATCATAATCTTCGAGTGCATTTCCCTGCACAGCATATTCGTCCGACTAATGGCAGCCCTGTCACATTTCAAGTAGAGGCGAGGTCCCAGTTACCCGTGCTGGGTTTTGACTATTGCCAGTGTTTATGTCAAGAGAGCCGGGTCGACATTTTCCGCGTCACAGCACATTGTTTTGCAGAAGTGAATAGCTGCCATAAGTTGGGCTAGTTGTTATCAAGCGTAATGAAATATGATTACTGGCGTCCACGTCCCCTTTGCGCAAGCAGTCATGTCTTATTATGTATATACGGATCACTCATTCTTATCCCCATCCTCATGCTTCATCACTCTTCTTCCCCTGTTGCGTTGTCCCCGAAGTAGAGTAGAAGGCCGGGGCGTACTAGATCAGGCCACCCTCTCTACCTGTCTCCAGTGTATTGGACTTCAAATACGCGAGTATGTAGCTTCATTATGAAACCGAGGTTGCTTCGATGTAACGTTGCTCGCTGTGACAGATTATGCACTGCTTTGTGATGTTGTTCATTATAACGATTATGTTAATATTTCACGCGATATTTTCTTTGAAGGTCACTTTGGTCAGTATTCATTGTCACTTGATTGATGCTTTTGGTAGTCTTTTCAAGCTTGCCTCTTTACATCAGCTGATGTCCTAGGCAAATTTTCACTTTGATACCTGGGTCATATTTGAGTTCCTTTGTTCATACTCATTGATTTTATGTGGCGAAGATACTGCATAACATGACTGAAAGCGGCTATCACACAGTCATCCATTATGGTGTCTGTGCTCATATAACAGGATGCGCTGCTCTCATGCTGAGAAATACATTATCGTTTGGCTTTTGATTATTGTTACTAGTGCGCTTTCTGTAAGCCTCTAGTCGTTAATAATTTCCAGATATATTTAAATTATTCCTTCTGCAGTTCCTTTTGAATATTTGTGGTTTTATTTTTCTCGCATTTCTCTTTTTTTTAAACTACCATAAGTTAGTTTCTCAATGAAATGTTGAATAAAATGTTGTTGACGTCATGATCATTAGCAGTGGGGCCTCCTTGTTAGGCCGCTTGCCAAGAAACTTTCTATCCTTAACTGTAGAAGGATATGTCGCTACTGTTTTTGGTAGATTTGCTTCATACTATACAAAGTACAAGCTATATTGATTTTTGTATGCATGACAACTAATTGTGACCTAAATGCTAAGACTGATGAAGCCTTTACAGACAACTGTGTGCCTATCTTACTGCACTATTGCTCTGTTGCACTCAATGCTGGTGCTTTGACCCACCAGAAAAAAAAAAAAAAAACGTTCCACGCAAGTGCGACACCAGCGCCTCTTCCTAGGACGAGGCAAATGATGGGCTATCCAGCTGGGCTGGCACCAACCCCCACTCTGCAGCACCCTAAACCTTATGGTGCAGCTGGTAACGTAGCAGGTCGCAGCTACTACCATAAGGCAGGGACGACGTCCGTGGATCGTGGGTGCCCCCCAAAATTATTATCCCGTTGACACCTTCAGAACCACAGAGTTAATGCCGCAGGGGTGCAAAAAATGCCTTGGCGTCATTTGAACCCCTAAGGCGTTAGCTCTGAGGTCAGATTATCATTTATATATTCTGAGGGTGGCAACCAGACCAAAATTTTGGTGGGCGCGCCCAGTTCCCGAGCACGATTCCTGCTTCTTTTTCAGATTACGGCTAACATTTCAGGAACAGCTTTTCGTGCAAGTCTTTGAACGGATTCAGAACTCCCGGAAAATGGGGTTATTGGAGTCTCCTCGAAGCCGTCGAAAAGACCAGCTTTTTGAAGACGCATGTGCAACGAGCCGGACATCAGACGATATACGACGCATCCATGACTAAGGCTTCTTACGCGTGCCGTCTGCAACGTTAACGTCTCGGATATCCGTTTCGAAGTCGTCATAAATCCTTTGTATGCTAGCTGGGCAGGAAAGTACCAGGACCGTGGCATGTAAATCAAGCCGCTCATGCCATCCATGTCATGATTTTCATGTTATGACCTGTCATTTATGTTCGTCATGCAGTCATGTTGTGCCATACTGATTTTCGTATACATCCCATTAACGAAACGGCCCAGGAGAGCGCCAAGACCGTTTCATGTAAATCATGCATGCCATGATTTTCATATAATGACCTGTCATTTTATTCGTCATGCAGTCATATGGCATAGCGATTTTCGTATACAATCCGTTAACGAGACGGCCACGGATACATACATACATACATACATACATACATACATACATACATACATACATACATACATACATACATACATACATACATACATACATACATACCACTCACACTCACTGGCACTCACTCGCACTCACTCGCACTCGCACTCACTTCCACTCACACTCACTGGCACTCACTCGCACTCACTTCCACTCCCGAAGGTCGCGGGATCGAATCCCGGCCGCGGCGGCTGCATTTCGATGGAGGCGAAAATGTTGAGGCCCGTGTGCTGTGCGATGTCAGTGCACGTTAAAGAACCCCAGGTGGTCAAAATTTCCGGAGCCCTCCACTACGGCGTCTCTCATAATCAGAGCTGGTTTTGGGACGTTAAAACCCCACATAACAACAACTTCCACTCACACTCACTGGCACTCACTCGCACTCGCACTCACTTGCACTCACTCACAAGCACTCACTCGCACTCGCACTCACCTCCACTCACACTCACTGGCGCTCACTCGCACTCGCACTCACCTCCACTCACACTCACTGGCACTCACTCGCACTCGCACTCACCTCCACTCACACTCACTGGCACTCACACTCACTTGCACTCACACTCACAAGCACTCACTCGCACTCGCACTCACCTCCACTCACACTCACTGGCACTCACACTCACTTGCACTCACACTCACAAGCACTCACTCGCACTCGCACTCACCTCCACTCACACTCACTCGCACTCACTTCCACTCACACTCATTGGCACTCACTCGCACTCGCACTCACCTCCACTCACACTCACTTGCACTCACTCGCACTCGCACTCACTTCCACTCACACTCACTGGCACTCACACTCACTTGCACTCACACTCACTTGCACTCACTTCCACTCACACTCATTGGCACTCACTCGCACTCGCACTCACGTGTATGAAATGAGTGCGAGTGAGTGCACTCATGAGTGAGTGCGCCGACCTATGCCGCTGGGTTTCAAGAACGCCACTCGAGCGCTCCTCCGCCAAGAGGCTGCTCGAGAAACATTCCTTCACTTGAGTTACGAAACACGCATCTGGTAGCGAGGGTATACAGCCCAATACTACAATAAATACGAGAATTTTCGGTTGAAATGCTAGCCAACGATTTAAAAACTATCACCTATTATTAAATACATGTTGCATTGGAAGTTATAAGTGAAATTTGAAACATTATCACCTAGTTTCGATAGCAGGCGATCATCAAAGCCACGCCAGAGCCGAATCAGCTGGGATAGCATGCCCTGACAGGTCCGGATGTGCGACTGTTGTTCGCGTATTGTGTGCGCGCGCCAGATTTTATCTTGATGTTCCATGGTGCGCTGTGTAAGCTGCTTGTTGTATCGTTGCGTGCCGACTCCAAGGGAGCGCTGAAAACATTGTACAACTACCTGTTGTTTTGTGGGGTTTAACGTCCCAAAACCAGTTCTGATTATGAGAGACGCCGTAGTGGAGGGCTCCGGAAATTTCGACCACCTGGGGTTCTTTAACGTGCACTGACATCGCACAGCACACGGGCCTCAACATTTCGCCTCCATCGAAATGCAGCCGCTGCGGCCGGGATTCGATCCCGCGACCCTCGGATCAGCAGCCGAGTACCTTAGCCACTAGACCACCGTGGCGGGGCTTGTACAACTACCTGAAGAAAACTAATCATCAACCCGTTTCTGCCGACATTGCCTATTTACACCACCTGGCTTTTATCGGAGGACACTGCATTACATTTCAATGGATGCCAGCTCACTGCGGCATTCTGCCCAACGAAAAAGCCGACGAAGCAGCACGTAACGGTCTTCGATATCCAAAACTATAAACGAATCTATTTCACCAAATCTGATGCTTCCCATATGGCTAAACGATTCGCTTACAAATAAAGGAACCGGCTATGGAAGTTACCGACACAGCATCACCCTTTCTTATACTCACTCGACCCAGATCCCAAATCAAAACTACAATCCAACATTCCTCGACATCTGGAAACTTTGTATCATGGACTACGGCTGAACATTGCATATTCAAACGACTTACGGTACCGCTTCCATCAGGAGACAAGCCCACACTGCAGCAACGGCGGCTCTACTGAAACCGTAGAACATGTTTTCTTTGAATGCCGAGCGAACAGTGAGCGTGATGAACATTGATGAACATTGCATGCAGTCACTTACACAGCTCCCTTTATCACTTCAGTGTTTTAGGCCCTATAGCTTGCCCCACACAACAGAGACGTGCGATGGACTTTTTGTTTACATATTTAAGAAGTATAGGTCAACTGGATAGACTTTAACTTTATCTCCGTCGTCACCGTCACTCACCCATCATGCAACACATCTTATCACATCACTGCGGGTTGGTGAAAACGTTAACTATCTTTGGACGCAATTAGGCATCATAGTCAGAAACACAAAGCCCAACTTTTTTTCTCTTTTCTTTTTCACTGTCTCTTGCACTTCTTTCTACTCGTCTTTCTCTCCCCAAACTCCCTCCCCACGCAGAGCAGCATGTCAGCGATATTTCAACGCCGGCTAAATTCTCTGCCTTTCAATAAAGAGCTCTCTCTCTATCTCTCTCGTGGCGTCCTGCTTGCCCTTACAGACGGCGACATGAGCACGGACGACAGCGTCACGCGCGACGGCGGTAAGACGACCGCACGGAGGTTCGTTTGCACGCGCGAAGAGTGCGAATTACTGTGTAATTTGGTGACGCGCCACAGATCGGCAATTGAAAAAAAAAAACACCTATCACGTGTCCAAGCGCGCTAAGGACAGTGCCTGGGAGAAACTTTTATACGGATGTGGTGCTTTTATACGGATGTGGGTGCAGTCTATGCACCCTGTCACCCCGGGGAACTTGGCAATTCGGTGGAATTCGACCATCTTCTCACGGAACCCGTCATCGGTGTCGGGGAACTTCACGACGGCTGGGAACAAATGCTTCGCGATCACCCGCGACACACACGTTCGATGATGCTGCTCACTGTCGGCTGAGACACATTCACCAGGTCGCCCGCCACAACTTGAAACGTGCCTGCTCCATAAAAGCGCAACGCAATCAGAAGCTGCGTCATTGGTGGAAGAGGGTGGCCACGGTTGCTGCGGCTCTCGTCAAGGGGCAAGCAGTCAAGCAGCTTCTTCACGCTGCACTTCGTGAAGCGATAGCGCGCCAGAAATTCGCTATCGGTGTAGTGCTCCATTGCATTTATCCGGTCCCTCAACCGTCGTCGTGGCACGCCTATGCAGTTTTCTATGTCGTCAAACAGCTCGTCGACGCGGAGCACATAGTCGAAGAACGAAGCGTAATCCGCCATGATACTCCACTCAAGGAAAGGTTCAAGGTAGCTCTGGCCTCCGCCGTTCCTCGAATACCGCCGAATACCGCCGTTCCTCGACTATCTCGAGTAAAACGCTCGAGATTTCTTCCAGTCGAGGAGCGCTTCGAGTGGAGGGCGATCTGTGAATTGGAAAACCGCCCTCAAGAAGCGTTTCGAGTGAAGGGTCGAGTCGAGGAGCGTTTATGAATACGGGGGTCAGACTTTCGCCGATAGAAAAGATACACGGAAGCCTCTTTCACGATTGTCTTCGCAGAAAATCCGCCTTGTTCTCCAGGCACGCATATACAACTAATGCAGGTTTGACGAAATATGTTATCGTAAGTTTAGTTCGGCAGAAGCGAATATAAAACGAAAGCTTGTTGATTTCGTGAGAGCTTTGCCTCCTTTTAAACAGTTAAAGAATATTAATTGTAGTCACTAGTTAAAGCCATGCCGAGATATTTATTGACACCTATGTGTATAAAAACTGATTATGACTCGAGGGCTGTTAGAAGGCTTGGCGTAAGGCTGTGTTCCCAAGAGGAAATTTAGTGTGTCACATTAAAGGCATGTAGGTATTGGCTGCTTGTATATTTATTCACAGTTAGGAGCGGGGAGATGTTGGGAAGTATTAAAATAATAAAGCAAAATTATATGACCTGAAACAAAATGCTATGCTTGCGTTCTGCTCAGGAAACATTGCTTTTTTTTCGAGGGCGTGGTAACCACCTGGACCTGATGTCGATGTGTGCTGCGTTATCCATGTGCGCTGTCCGTGTTTTTGCTGCGCTAAAGGCGCTCTAATAAAGAATTCATGAATACTT
Source organism: Hyalomma asiaticum (assembly GCA_013339685.2). Lineage (NCBI taxonomy): Eukaryota > Metazoa > Arthropoda > Arachnida > Ixodida > Ixodidae > Hyalomma > Hyalomma asiaticum. Next base: position 12,082,911 of record CM023487.1, read on the forward strand.
TCTGTTGCTTACTTAATTCACTGAGAAGTATGAATACTACTCAGCCCGAAAAACTCCTAAGAAATTTCATCTAAGTTTATAAGTTCTCTGTGTAGACTGTGTTAGTTGTTTTGCAAACGAGGTGGTTGATTCTCAGTTTGAATATTTACAGTGCAGCAGGTTCACCACAAGGTACCGGAAAGGAAGCACAGTATAGGAATACCGCCGTTCCTGCGCTCTTTCTTGGCACGTGCTTTCTTTGGTCCACTAAGAAATCTGTGACGTACTTCCGTAACGGAAGTGAATGTCCGAAAAAATGAACATACATAAAAATTTCACCCGCTCGGACTCGAACCCACATTTACCGGGGAATCGAGGAAAGGAGCTGGAAGCCCTACTGATATACCGCCGCAACATTGCTTACCACGGGAATACATGAGCCTCATATCTTCACTACAGCGCTTTACAAGTTTCATCTAACTGTCGTCCGGTTAAAACAAAGGTGTTTAACAAGCAAATAATAGCGTTTAACAAATAAAATTACTCTTAAATTAACATTGCCTCCCTTCTACTGCACTCTGGGTTAGCTTAGGTTCGCTGCGGTGGTACCGCCATCTAGGAACCATAGAGCGGAGCAGATTGTCACTCTGATGCGCGCCGGCAGTTAGCGCTTCGGTAATCTTCGCGCCTCGATCGCCGCGGAAGTTAGGGGCGTGGCGGCATCGTGAGGGGCATGCCTCGGGCAAAGTGCGAACGCGGCCGCTACAAAATTTGTCTCGCGTGGCCAGGCATGTTGAGTTGCGACGCCCACTGCTCGAGGATCGCAAAGACGGCCGTCGACAAGCAAATGATGCGCCTTTCGCTGCAACGTGCTGCGTGTTCACAAAACGATCCGCTGAGAACCAGTTCGGTTTCGCTTGCAAGATCTCGCCGTTCGTGTCTCCTGATCAATGTGAGTCGTTCGAGAACTTTCTCTTGTGTACAACTGTCGAAGATCCCTGTGCCGTGTCGAGGTACCGCTGATGTCTAGATTTAACGTGTTCACATGGTCACAGCACCCAACCCAACTCCCGCCCCTCGAATCGCCTGACTGCCACTTATGAATTCCGGGACTTCGCAAAGGCAGGTTTCACTTTCGTGGTATAGCAATAAAGCAATGACACAAGGATCAACCACATTTTTTTCTCGCCTTCGGTGAATGTTTCGTGTAATAAAAGGGCGACGTCAGCAGTATACATCTATGACACGCGGCTCCACCCTCCGTGTGTTGGTGACATAGTGGGGTCAATAATCACTTGATATCTCCAAGATGCGGTTCTCCAGTGGAACAGTCTATATCAATGCGACACACATCTCGCCTTAGCACGAGGAATTCTATTAGTCATATATCTACCTTACGTATACGTTTGACGTTTGACCTTATATATACGTTTGACGTGGATGAACCCACGTTCACACGTCGCCTCCATAACATCAAGGGCCAACCCTTTGTGGTAACTGAAGTAGTTTGCCCAATTACTGGGCGCATTCTATAGTAAATGCTGCGCGATAAAGGTATCAATCATATTTACTTGCGCCGCATTGACCCGTCAACGTCGTTGCCGTGCTTTGGTGCGTAACGCAGCAGTTTTATTGTTGCTATCATACTCGAAGAGTAGTCGGCACGGAAACGCTGCCTGCGACGAACGGCGCACTTTGGAAAGGGCGTGGAACGGTGCCGCCATCTAGGAGAGGCGTAGTGAAGCCACAGCCGGACAGGAGAGGAGCTTTCGCCTCTCCAGTCTGGCCGTGGCTTCACTTCGCCTCTCCTAGATAGCGGCACCATTCTAGGCAAAGTGCACCTCGATGCGCGTGCACAGAGCCGGACGAACGCATGTAAGCGGCGTTCGTACAGCTTCGAGCAAGGTCGTCGATGACGCAGTGGTAGAGCGTCGGCCACCATTCGTTGTGGAGCCGGGCGCTGCGAGCTGGATTTCCAGCGCATCAACGGTAATCTTTTTTGCGTGTGTTTCTTTATTGTTCTTATATGTATGTTTTACTGCGTCACTTCCGTTATGAAAATGGAGTAGTGGGATTGTGGTGGACCCCGGCATAAAACACTTTTACATTTATTTTATTATTATTATTATCAGAAATACATGGTACATTGTATGTGAAAAATAAGCAGATATAGGAGGTGTGAAAGTCGCGAGACTGTGAGTGAGACCTCCTATAAAATCATGCGTCAGAGCAACAGCACTATGACATAGAGTGATAAAGATAGAAATAAATTATTTCTTTAGATAGAATTTCTTTAGATAGAAAATAAAATAGATAGAAATAAACAATATTTGCATATATGCACGAAAAAAAAAATTGGCTGCCTGACGTCGTGAGGGCGAAGGCCTGTATGTCGAAACTAAGACATTGACATTCATCTTAGTATTGAATATGAAATAGCGAACTTAACGAAAGTCAAGTTCTCGAAATATAATGTGCCATTCTAAACCACTTCACTTTTTCACTTTAATGTCCCTTTAATAGCTAAGTTTAAACGTCCTCCATTTCTTTAAGAACACATGAATAAAAAGATACGTACGTAAGCTTGTGTGGAATAAACCCTTTATAAATTGCTCCCACGCGCTTCCTAAATGTTTGGAAATACCCTTTGAGATGCGTGCCACATATATGATAATTAGATGACATTAAACAAAGCTGGATTCATGCGTGGGTCGTGTCACGTGGAGCCGCAGGTCAACATTTGCCTACCTCGATTGCCAAAGGTTAATAGGGATGGATTGAGGATACTATTTTACGTATTACTCCTTACATTTAATAATGAACCAATCGCCATTAAATCTTTAGTTGGCAGCTCTGACTATACCCTTCAAAGAAAAGAACCCCAATTCTTGCTCTCGCGAAAGACGAAACGGGTCAATTTAAATGTAAAGGGACGCTACTTTCTTCAGAGCAGAACTTCGCACGTAGACTGCGCGCGGGCGTGCCTATACAGAAGAAAGTGTTAAGAAACACGCGATGACAATTTCCATATAGCTTCACATGCCGTAGACTCCGCGGGCATGCAGTCAGAAGAAAGCGTCAAGAAACACGTGATGACAATTTCCATATAGCTTCACATGCCGTAGTTCGGTCTGGCACAAGTGCATTTAGTTAAGGAAGTAGCTGAATGTCGCAGGACTGCCTTCTGTTAAGCCTGTTGATAACATTATTTCTATCTGTCCGGAAGAAAGGTTTGCGTGATGAATATCAATGAGTTCGAAAAGAAGGGGGCAATTACTAAAGGGTGGCCCAAAAATTCCCATAGTGGTCGTTTACTATTTGCCCCGTTGAGGGTGCATTTTACCGTTTCACTTAAAGCACTGGTCGGATGGTTTTCGTTATTTTTTATTTTTTTTTACGAGCGGAAGCAGCGAATAAGGATTTCGCAACAATAGAATGCGATGACACATTGCACTACTTGTTACTTGTTTCAGTTAATTCGACTTACCCAAGATTCGCCTCATTAGAGCTATTTTTATGCATTGAGCCTGGAATTCTTCAAAGTTGAGTTTGAACATGACATTCTGCAAAGATGCTTCAACCAGGTGCGGTATAGCTATTTCAGTGGACACGTGCATACAAAACTACAGTACGCAACCGTGCTCACAAGAACGCCGTTTAGCTGCAGTATTTTAGGTGACCTTCACAGCGCCATTGATGTGGATTGCATATAAGAGCTAACACGGGTCCTCGGAAAATACCGGATTGAAGTTTGACACTGCTGGACATTACTTCGTTTAATGCGCTAGAATAAATACTTGGACAAGTTGGTGGAAATTTATTTTCCAAGAATAAGGGCGAACAGGACGATGACACACAAAGAACACATGTGTTTCCATGCGGAAAACACATGGAAAAACATATATATAGGCTCGGACTTAGTCACATGGCAAAACCGTTACATCTGTGCAGCAGAGTTATCAAGGTCATAAAATAACCAGATCATCTCGAACAGAGACACGTGCGTCCAAAACGCAAGGACATAAAATATCAAAAAGCGCAAAATATAGAAACAAATGCCACTAAAAAGACAAGTACGATGACAGTGCAGATTGTTATGCAAATCAATGCGGCAGGAGAAATTCCAAGACGCGAACTTCTTTGTGACTAAGTGTCACCCACGCTTTGCTAACACGCGCTTCCCCTCTCCCTATCAATGTAAAAAGCTTCCATGACGTTCCTGGTGCACTTGTCCGGATCATTAAACAAACACGTGGCATTTCGCACAACCGGCTGACAACCACATTGCTTACAATGAGGGGGCAAGTGCGAACTGCTCGTATAGTGTTTTTATTCTAACATTGACCCCTCCACGGTGTTCTAGTGGTTATGGCACTCGGCTGCTGATCCGAAGGTCGCGGGATCGAAACCCCGCCGCGGCGGCTGCATTTCGATGAAGGCGAAATGTTGAGGCCCGTGTGTCTATGGAGTCTTAAACGAAACACATGTTGCAAACAGTGGTCGAAAGCCTTCGGGTGTGCTTGCACCAGGTTCTGCCGCGATAGAGCGCATGCGCGCCCTGCTTAGCAGACGACGCGCGCATGCGCCGCGGTTAGAAGCAGGTTTTCGGGTGCCGCGAAGGCAGCGCCACTTCTCAGCATCGGCTCCTTTTACGGCGTAGAAAGGAAATAATAGGACGGGCATGCGCTTTTATGTACCAACTGCGATTTGAAGTCCTGAACGGCAGCAGACGACGCACAACAATTTAAAAACTTGATAACGCTTCACCACCAGGCTATGCCACATTTCAGTTGCCGCAATTTTCAAGCTCAATTTAAAAATACAAATCTTATTCAAATCGCGAAAGTGTGCTCGATTCCATCATTATAATTCAAGGTCTTTCTAAATGCACAAAAGTCCGTTAACGCGTTCCAGCCGGTTGTCGGTCCCTTTAAGGACCTCACGAAGCTTAAGACGATTTATCTGACAGAGTGCATCGAAAGATTTAGCATAGACAATGAACACTGCATCGGGTTGGTGTTGACATTTTCGTGCAGTAGCAACATTACGCTAAAACTCCAATTAGCTGTGTTATTGTCGAGTAATCGGGCCAGAATAAACTCGTATAGGGCAGGATAGCTAGAATGTGTTTGTGAAAAATGCGTTCAGTGAAATTGTCATTTAGGATTTATTTGCGCCTTGCAAAATCTGATAGCTGGGACTACGTTAGCTGCTTCTCGAACGCGCGGTACAGTGCATTTTTTCAAGTGCCCATCTAAAGACGATTGTTGGGAATATGCGCTCGACTCAGAGCATCGGTTGAGAAAAGTATTGCGAATGTTGTCGAGAACAGTGTATTACATGTGGTAATGTTGAATAAAGAGTTAGGAGTGCCTTAGTTACTAATGGCAATGTAAGCAAAATGTCAGGTTGGGCTAATTGGTTTAGATTTATCGTGCTTGGTGTACAGCGCAACAATCAGACGGACCCAAGAACGACGAATTACACACCGCAGCGCTGACTCTCAACTGATATTTATTCAGGAAACATGGCTACGAACAAATGTAATAAGCCGGACATGCGCAGGACATATGGTTCACTTCGTATGCAAATGACAATGCTGGTTTAAAAGGGGAATTTCCTTTTCATAAAGAATAATAGAAGGTTCACTTACACACTTGCCTCCCCTAATCTTTAGGTTGTGTGATTCTTTTGTTTCCTTAGCTACCTTGCTTGCATGCTTGACCATAATGTACGTTTTGTTAAAGACAGGGTCGTACCCACATGATTTACAATGCGCGTTTAGATGTAGCGGGACAGTCTTCTAATGACAACTCATACTCCCTCAGGTGAACACTCACACGTCGCTTGGTTTGACCCACATATTCATTACCACATGTCAAGGGAATAGCATTATACAACATCTTCACCTTTAGTGCGTGCTCTGTAGTTATTAACATGATTCACACAACAGCTGACGTTTATCCGATTACCGGTGAGCTTTCTTTCAACCCTAGAACATAAGGCTTTTTCTACTTTATTCCTAGCAGAGAACTTAACATCCGCGCCATACCTGGAGCCCACCTTCTTTAAACCATGGGCCATCTTGTGTGTATGAAGAATCACAGCACACTTTTTTATCTGGTTCGGTTTATCACACTCTGCTGTAATCCTGGGGTGCTTAATGTTGGAAGCCAATGAGTCGTAGAGAGAGGCAGTGACATTTATGGTAAAACCGGCGTCCAATATGCCCTGCACCTGAGCATCAGAGGCTTGTTTTAACAAATGTGAGAATGACTTCTTCAGGGCATACGAATACTGGATTGAATACTGTATACGAATACTGTATTGAATACAGTATTCGCTACTATCCTCTTAACAAGTTCGGAATGACCATAGCTATAGCCCAGGATTGGTTTAGCAGATCTTGGTTCATAACACTAGGTGGTGTTATGTCGGTTGCCGAACCAAATAAACTCCAGAACATTCGCATGGTTCACACATCTCGCAAGCGTGGTGGGTAGTGCGGTGGTAAAGAAAAATTGCCTTAGAAGCGGGGGTGCCATGGTTCGTAGTCGAGCACTGGCATGGAATCGTTTTCGTTTTTCTTTATACTTCTTTCATTGTTCCTTTTCTTCTTATTTCTATCCACCTTCACTTCTCATTTTCTTGTTTCTGTCTTCCTTTCTTGCTTGCCTTCTTGCCTTGGTAGAAGGTCGAAGCCATTCGTGTGGTTCGCGTAGATCTGCATTTCGCGAGCGTGGTGCACAGTGTAGACACAAGAGTCTACACTTTGTCTTCGGTTGTTCAAGATTGTTCATTACATGGGTTTCAAAGGGAAAGTTTTGGTGCGATATCATTTCTTGAAGCAAGGTTTTCAGTAACATGTTTATTTAGCTCGGGCAGGAAGGAGTTGGTGCGGAATGCTGTTGATGTGTGTTTGCCATGCCCCTTTATACGTACAGACAGAGGAAGAACATATTTAGAAAATGAAGTACTCCTCTTTTAAAGAAGCAACGATTATTTGCCCTTTAGTTAACAGACAGTGGCTATGTCCCATCTATCCCAACTTGCATTGTAAACTTTAGGTGTAGTTTGCGTTACCAAATATGAAATAGGGCCTAGCCTCCGAAAACACATGCACATCGTTAGGGTTAACTTAGCCTATCGCTTACTTCCAGATGTTGCAACGTTCTTCACTCCCGTTTCAGAATGTTAGCTGTCGAAAAACGCATTGCCGTCACCAAGAGTTTCGGCCGTGCTTTCAAAACGTCTCGAAACGCGGGAAAAAATGTGTCATCTCCATGTGGTTTGAAATGGTAGCGACAAATAATCAACGTCAACTGCTTGACATACTTGACTTCGCAATCATGCTTTAAACGTGTTTTGTGGTAGTTAAGTACCACCGCACCTGCTATAAAACGACTAGTGGAATCTGCAATAAATGGTGAGCTCTCCTGCAGTACGTTAACCAGTCTTCTACAAGAGCCGCCGTACCGCCGAATGATGAAGTTTCATGCTATATATCGCCTTTCTTTTGTGCTTGCACGGTGAGTCGTCGGTTCTAACATATATAGTTGGAATGCCTTGACTGCAAATTTTAGTGTGCACAGCGCATGTAAATATCTGACTGTGGTAGGCAATATATCCAATCAATCAATCAATCAATCAATCAATCAATCAATCAATCAATCAATCAATCAATCAATCAATCAATCAATCAATCAAATGTTTATTAATTCACAAGAAGCTTTTACAGGTAGAGGTATACAGAAGGAGGTCCCATAGTAAAAACTGATGTGGGACCTCCTGTTCATGGTTAACATAAACGTTACAATGACAAAAACAGTAGCTGAATGAGTAGAATTGAAAAAAAAAAGATGAATAATGATAAAGGTATAAGTAAATAGCGATATCAATAGACAGTAGTGTATCGGCACTAAGTACTGTAGTGAAACTAGGCGAAACTAACATAGAAGTTGAAGAAAAAGAAAAGGCAAAAAATACAAAACAACTGAAGCAACATAAGAATGGCAGGTCTAAAACGAAATCGGGTTATACAGTTGACACATCCATATCACATAGCAAAAAAGTTTTCAATTCATGGCAAAACCAATGGGCTCTCTGGAGTTTTATGACAAATGTTAATGTGTTCCATGATGATATGGCTACAAAGTGAACGGTCTGTTTGCCATAATTAGTACGTACTTTGGGCAGAATGATATTTCGACCACGGTCCAAGGTTACGATTTCCATTTGAATGGTGTATATCTCTCTCTCTCTCTCGAAATGTAGTTACTGGCCGTAAGCCACGTATATATACTACAGAACTTTTTTACTACCTGTTGTTAGGCTAGCCTATGTTGTTTACAGTAGGGCTTTAAAGCGATCTTGTTGTGGGGATGATTACTAGACTTCTAGTAATCATCCCCACAACAATTTACTGGAAACAGTAACAGTGAGGCAGACAAGAACGCTGACTGACTTCTACTCTTCTGCTTCTGAATGTATTCTTTTGTTCTTTCCTTTAGTGTATGTCTCCCTTTGGTCCGCTTATATCTCTATAATTCCCTAGACTGCATAAGATAATGTAACACCCCATCAGAGATTGGTTGAACATTGT
>CM023487.1:12091591-12143443 GCA_013339685.2 Hyalomma asiaticum
TGATATGTTTGTCCAAAAGCCATCTTCGAACTTTCTCCCCATTATTTCTGTCTTCACTGTACTATAGCTGGTCTCTTAAAGTCTAGTGAAGAATATACTTTTCACTTCTGATAAAATTACACTTTGTCGTTAATAGCAAAACTTGTAATAGCTGTTCAGCTGGAACAGAGTGTAATACCAAATATTAAAATATAGTTAATGATATAGTTACGGTAGTATAAAACAAGGAGGCGACAGGTCGAAGTTTGGGGGAATAATTTGTCTAAAGGTCAATAAAAAATTGTGGACCCTTAAACGTGGCCTTAAGAGTTGAACGCGACATCGATGCTTGGTCCTTTTCTCATCGTGCTCTAAAACGAGATTTCCGGGACATTAAATGGCCTGAAAGGACAGTTTGCAGAAAATAAAAAAAGACGTTCTACTGTAATACTTGATATGCTATACGCGCAAGAATATACCGTGTTTGCTGAGAGAAAAATGAAATTTTCCTGTCTTTTTAATGTTTTCTGTCTATCTGTCTGTCTTTACGATCTCGTGGTGTAAACTAATAAAAAAACCGGACACGGGAGTAAGTACATAAAGTGGCTACCTGACGATTGAATGATTGGACAAGTTGGAACGATCCGTCGTGCTGACTTATTGGCTGCAGGGCTCCATATTGCATATATTTTACAAAGCAAGCTTTGATTCCCGGCGATGGTGGCTGCGTTTAGGTGTGTCGAAATGCAGTGACATACGTGCATATAACCTCAGCGGTAGAAGGAATGGTCTAATACGTTCGTGTTGTCTAATTCTCTTATCTTGCCTCCGTGCTTGAGTGCCTTACCTTCTTTCATAACGAATTACTAGCAACTGGTCCAACTTGCTGTCGTTCCAAACTTAACCACAGTGCGCCGCGAGGGCCTAGTGGTTACGGTGCTTGGCTGCTGATCTGACAGGCATGGGTTGGATCCCAGTCCTCGGCTGTCGCTTTTTCGATGCGGTGAAATTGCGGAGGCCTGTGTGTTGTGCGTTGTCAGTGCAGCCCCCCCCCCCCCCCCCACTGCAATGTGCCTCATGTTGATATGACAGTTCTTGCAAGCATAATCTCATTTGTTAATATGTTTTGACTTAAGCACACGTTGAAGCACCGCGTGCGGCAGAAACTAATGTTGAGTCTCTCGCTACGGCGTACCTCATAATTATATCGTATGCGTGTCGGGTTGCGGCGCGAAATGTATTTCGTGAGAAGGAGACGGAATAGAGAGAAACACGGTGAAGCGTTAATTTCTCATAACGAAACACGTTGCGGGGCTAGTCGGTCAAACATGTTGCATCATTGCTCAGAGCTACTGTAAGATGTGGACAGTACATGGCCTCTGTGTTTAACTGTACTGTCCACGTCTAACAGTAGCGCTGAGCATTTGATGCAACGCGTCAATTTCTCGTTTATTAATATCCTAATAATATAGTTTCTTATTATCGTTTATTAATATCTATTAAATGTACTTGGCGCCACAACCCAGCACGCGTACGAAATATAAGCACCAACTTTCCCAAGAAGAAACTTTCGAACCCTACCGTGGTTTCGGCACGCATGACCCCTGGTTCCCAACGGTTCATCTAGTCTTTCTCAATTATGGGCTACGTCGTCGTTTTGCTTAATGAGGTTACACACACGTTTGGTTTGGGTTGATCACATATTCGCATAATCGGCATCATGCACTAGTGGGCAGAGGGCAAAAGTGGCTCGAGCGCAAGAGCAGAAAGAAGCGCGAACACGAAGAGTTTTTATTATCGCACAGTGTTTCGTCTATTCATGCACAACTTCTTTGTAAAAACAAAACACAAGGACATTAAGGAACGAGCGGACGGCATGAACGAAGGTTATTACTGTTTTTATTTGCATTCAGTTTCAATACTCTAATGCTATGTAAGGGTAATACTAATACTTTTAGTACTCTAAATACTGTGTAAGGATAGAAAAATTCTGTAACAGTAGCTGAGCATCTGCTTCAGAACTGTGAAACTACTCGCTCGAACCCACGTAAACTACTTATCTTTAAGATTATTTTCTCTTTTACCGCGTCGAGCATATATAGTGCTACAAGCAGCTGGTGTGTTATAGGCTCACCCCTGTATTGAGTCCTTAAGTGATGAGTAACATAATAATATTCGTGGCTCATAATATTTGGCTGCTTTGACGAAGGCTGTCCGCTCGACAAATTTACAGAGAAAGAACGTTTATACAAGGATCGAGTAGTTCTCCATTCAAGAAGTGCTTATTCGTCCTTTAGTTAACAGAAAGTGCCTTATGTGTTATCCATAGTAACTGAAATGCCGAACTTTAGGTGTAATTTACGTTCCGTACTATAGAATAGAACGTATACCTCAAGAACACCTGCACGTCGCTGGGGTTAAGTCAGTTTATCGTCTAGGTCTAGAGGTTGCAACGGGCGTCACTTCCGTGTCAGAATGTTGGCTGCCCAAAGGCATATCCGACTGCTGCCATTATAAAGTTTTTCAGCCGCGCTTCAAAGACCTTATAACTAAATCTTGTTATTTTCATTCAGCTTGAAATGGTAGTACGAAGTACAAACGACTCTGCTTGGTGCACTTGTTCTCGTAATAAAAGCTTAAAGGTAGCTTGGGCTGATTTAGTAGCGGTGGATCGGCTATAAAACTACTCGTAGAATCGACGGTAAGGAAACAGCATACGTGAAGTACCAGGGTTCTGTAGCAGCGCTTTCGTGCAGGCAACTAATGAGGCTTTACGCTTTCGCCTTTGTTTTATGCTTGCATGGTAAGTCGTCGGTTCGGAGAAAATAAGTGTGCCCGTACTGTAAATTTGGCGCGCATGACACATCGATATACGTTGTTTTTAAACATGTGAGCGTGCGTAGCGTTAAAGATATTTTAGAAAGATTCCAGGTTTTTTTCTTTCCATTAGAGGGATCAGGTTGGGTTTCTTGTTATACTTTGTGCAACGATGATCCACGTATATATATCAGCGTAATGTCCTATAAGTTGTCAATAATTATTTAAATTGAAGCAGATTTGTAAGATAACCTGGTAGATGTGTGTTTGCCCGGGATACGTTCTAGCTTATTTCACTTTGCCCTGTTTCTACTGGTATTCCAAAACTCTGGTACCTTGAACTACATCGTGCTTTGGGTGCATGGGAGGAATTTGGCGAAATTTGTTGTTGGAAAGCAACGGTACTTTTTTTTTTTCACTTATATTTTGCTAGATAGAAGGGGTATAGCGGTATTGTAAATTACAAAACAGAAGTACAGACTGGCAGGAGAACTAACGCCGCACGAGTGGCATTCCTTCTAACAAATGCGCTCATTCAGATATACATAAAAAAAGTACGCCGACATTTCAACTTGCACGATGCACTTTTCTCCAATTTTTACTCATCCGATATACATGGCATAGTCACATAAACAAAGCTCAGCAGTGGCGTTGCTTCTGCCTTTGTCTGACTTCAGTGTAGCGTTCTATTCGTATGTTCTTGGTGCTTAAGTTTAGCAGAGCAGTTTGGTAACCTCCGCAAATTTGCTGAGCTGCTTGAGTCGAAGCTATTATACAATGACAGCGTAAGTTCGAAGCAAAATGCAGCGGCAATGAAACACAGGTCGCTTTATGGCTGCTACAGAATATGAGGTGATGAACATTCAGTGAACTGGGAACGTCGTGGGAACCAATACTCTGACAAGTGAGCCTGTCTTGGTGCGGACACCAAGCTCAGGCCTCCACCTGAATTTCTGTCTAGTTTGAACAAATCTAACGTGTTGTGTCGAATTTCGCAAGGAGCACGAACTTTTGTTTACCGGCGCTAATGTTTGCAAACGCTCTGCTAAATCTAAGCACCGTGCTTGAAATGACAGGTCTTGTTGGTTTCGAAAGTTGGACAGTGGGCCGATTTACGTTGTAGGTGTACCGAAAAGGCGCAGATGAGGCAGTACAGCATGAGATGGGCAAGAAGAGACAAATAGCTTTTCCGGTGCTGTTTCTCTTTCAAATATAGATAACCAGGAGGCTAGCGATTGGCAGTGCGAGTGCTAATAGATCAACAACATGGACCAAGCGCATAGAATGATTATGCATATCAGTTCCGCGAAATTTGCGTAATTACGCAAGGTGGATCTTCGGCCATGCGGCATTTCGCATTAGTTCGCGACATTCAAGTGTTGATATGGAAAAAGAAAATCAGAATAGCTTTCGGAAAAACAGATGTTAGATTCATAGGTAACGATATAAACGTATAGATACGATGCAATTTGTGATACAAAATAATATGATACAACAGAGGCATACACTAATACAATATAATGCAAACTATTATCGGGAATAACACCTTATTATAACGGGCCGGCTGGCTGTTGTAGCCGCCCCACTTCAAAGCCACTGCTGATAAAACATGCCCGCCTTACATCACCTTCAGTAAATCAGCAAGTTGTGTTCGGTGGAAAGCTGGGGGATGAAATTCAAAGTTTTGCAGTAATAAATCTTTAAAATGTCCATAGATCCCTTTGAACAGCTGTCTATTTTGCCCTAAAGAGTTTGTAGTACTTACCGAGGGTTAAAATATTTGCGCTTTCTCTTTTCGCAGCCTGCTTGTCGGGGCATCAAAGTGTCGGAATGAAGGTAGATGATCACGGTAAGTCAAGCGAAGTACTATGAGGAAATTCTCAAGTCACTGCAAGGTTTGTTTGAAGAATGATAGACCACCTCGGAACCTTACGTTTGGCTCAAGAAAAATTTTGTTCTGACATTCAGAGCGCTGAGCAACAAAGGCAGAGAAACAAACTTTTCCATGGAACCGGCTTTCACGTTTGCTTGCTCGCGTCATTTCGCACTCTTATGCACAAACAACGCCCCCCCCCCCCAAAAAAAAAGGAAAATACGGCCTACTTAGTTAGTTTCACCCGATATGACAGAATTGGTTGACAGATTCTCATGCGCCCGTTTGACGATATGACAGAATCTCATGTGCCCGTTTGTCGATTTCCCGTCGTACGTTGCAGCGGAGTGAACGATTCGCAAGTTGGACGAAAGACAACGAGCGAACGATTGACACGGGTGTGGATGAAACAGAGCCAGCTCAGTGGAGCAGCTCATGGAATGCAGGGCTCGGGTACAGTTCTAGCGGACTCTAGCATGGTAGCTGCAAGTTCTAGCCACCGTTAACGCGGAATCTCGCACTAAGTGCGTTGACAGCTGGGCTATAATAGCTCTTTGCAAACGAAATAAACACGACCGGGTATAGGAAGACACCAAGAACGCCATACTTCAACTGGATGTTACTCCCGATAGGGTTATACAGACTATACAGACCTCCCAAATAGAATGTCGCAGACGGAACCCAAGGAACGGCGAGGATTCCTCGATCACTCAAAAAAAAAAAGAAGACTGAAACCGCATTACAGGCCCTAAAGACGGTTCTGTATGCAGCACTTGCTATTGGTACGCACATCAACTTATTTTCCATGTGCGCAAATTTTATGCAATGGAGTGTCAGAGGCCTTAGAAACGCTGACGTTCAAGAGACGTCCATGAAGACACTCCGAAAGTGCTGTGAAGTACAGGAAATCAGCTGGTAGAGTATGTTTCGGAAAGATCGTGAGAGTACTTCTGCATGATTTGAAGGTTTGCTTGTCTTGAAGAGCGGATGTGCGTGTAAGGAGTTAGAACTGCAAACTCTCCTCCAAACAGTGGCCGTTCAAGACATACCCTTAATTGAGCTCATTACGATTTCCTGTAATTATGTATCCTCACAGGCAACAGTTAGTAGTTGCTTTGTTTGTTCGGGCCGCCATCGTTTAGACACACTGCAAGCAAGAAGTGCATGCATGGCGTGTAGAATACAATATTAGGTCACAAAAAGCATAACAATGCTTGTACAACGTTTACAAATGTGAGCTATTCCGGCCATTGATGGCGCGCGCATAGAAAGTTTCGCTAGTGAAAGCCATAATACAGCTTTCTTGGAGTTGGTCACTTGAGCTGCATCCCTACGTTGTGTAGCCTAAGTCATAAGGCGCATTCGAATCCAATTTAGCTCGCTAAGCAACATCGCCTAGTTTTCAAAACAAGAAAAGTAGAATGTTCTGCGTCAACAGACCGAGCGTATAGAGATCGATACTTGAATGTAAGGTAAATCACCCAAATACACGCGAGGCTTATCTTAATGGGCAGCTTCGGCGACTTTTTAATGTCCACGGGTCTCAATGAAATTTTCAATATATGTTCTCTCATCGTAACTGTAATAATATATGCCAAGCCATGCGGTTGCAAATCATTTAGTTTTCCTGAAAATGAATTTTAAAATCTTTTAGCGGATTCCCATGTAGGCCACCCTGAGTTTTTTACTTCATTACCTCCAACGATGCCTACCCAAGCAGGCGGGCTGTCAAGAGCGATGCGGTAATACTTCAGCGCTCAGATAGTCGCCGTCAAGTTCAGAAAAGCTGGCATAACTCATGTATCGTCGAATGACGTCGCCGCTTTCATTTCTCATGACGGGGACACTTGTGACGTCACCGCATACGCTGCAAGAAGCATGACGCATCTACCTGTTTCGGTTTGAACACATTGTTCGCTCGGTTATTTAAAATTATTGGTGAGTTTCTGAGCAAATTGAACCACCTTGCCTGCTACAGGAATATCAGCGCCATTGGAAAACAGCGATGTCAGGATATGGTGAAAAAAATGTCAGTTCCCCTTTAAGTGTTTGGAGGAACATGAAGGACGTCGTTGATATCAACCATGATCAGAAGTGTTATTCACAAACCAACTGTTTCAGTGCATGACTAATGAAAATGACCTGGTCTTCTTTATCCATGCTTGCCGCTTGTGTACCCTTAAAGGGGAATTATTTCAGCGCGAATAGACGAAGACAATGATGATGATGATGATGATGATGCTTCACATTTGGCATCTACCCATTTGAGGGGATTAGCCAAAGAAGGCACATGGATGAACAGGACAGTGTGCCTTCTTTGTCTTCGTCTATTCGCGCTGAAATAATTCTTTAACATGAACCACCTAGCCGCTTCTATGATTCTTCTGCCTTAAAGGGGCCCTGCGATACTTTTTGAACGTAATCAGAAAACTGTGCTGATCAATGGTGGATAATTCTGTCAACATGTGAACGAAATACTATTCCTCTTCTCGCACTGGCGGACTTGCAATTCGGTTTCAAATGCAGCCGTAAATCGCTTACTCTTCTTTCAACAAATGACGTCGCAAGGAGAGCCTACGACGCATGAGACACAACTAGCATTGGCTGATTTCATGAACGCAGGAATATCCTCAATAAGGCTTCCGTTATTTGTTTTTAATCCAGAAATAATGAAAACGTGGGCACCTTTTTTTTCTTTTTTTTTAATAAGGACATCAAAATAAGTCAGTCGATATTGTCGATGCCTGTTATGGCGTCATTTGTTAAAAAGAGAGATGGCGATTTCCAGGTGTGTTTGAAACTAAACTGCTAATCCCTTGGTGCACGCTACGGTGCAAGTTACGCCTTGGTGCACGTTACGCTGAAGAAGTGTTGCACGGCCACTTTAACGCGCATCTGGGGCGTACAACGACAATAAATGCTAGCAGTAATCATTGCAAGGTTCGTTTGCGAATACGCGCCTGATATGATCCCTAGAACCTCCGAAGCTTGTCGACGGTATAACACTACAATACTACCCTGAATATATTATAGGTATCTTTCAACGCTTGTTCTTGCCTTCAGAACTTCCTACAGAACGCTTGTTTTGCAGACTCTCGAAGGAATCAGTGCTTTCTCAACATACAGGCGTCATTGCCCACGTCGGATGATTGCCCCGACGGCTTTCCGGTACGGCGTTACGGTTACAATAATCGCACGGGGAAATGTGAGATGTTCTTCGTGTCCTCCTGCGATGACGAGAGCGGAAAAAATTCTTTCGATACGCGAAAGTCCTGTTATCAAGTATGCAATGGTGAGTTTTTATTGACCCCTTTTAACCTCTGGTGCTTGTAAAGCCGTTCCCAGGCATTTTACCATTCGTACCTCTATTTATGATTAAGCACTTTCTCTTTGCATGTGAAGCTCTCCTTATATTGCTGTGTTAAACAGTTTGTGGTGCGCTTCATTAACAAGCGGCTCTTCAGCGGACCACAGAAGGAGAAAGAAAAAAGACCCACGGCACATCCAACTAAGACTTCATAGTCGGGTGCGCGCGCACGCACGCACGCACACGCACATACACACACACGCGCACACATACGCACGCACACGCACACAAGCGCGCGTTTATAACGGGCATATCCAGGCTTATCTCGGAGACCCACGGCTCAATCGTCTCGTCGCCGGCACGTCAACTGGTGGCTCGGGTCGGGGCTTGGATGTTGTCCTCGAAGTCGCTGTAGCTCACGGAGTCCTTCCGAAGTTCCGATCATCGCTACCGACGTGAAACTCTCGCGAGGACTACTTCACCTCCGACGTTGGAGAGCCGAGCATCGGGGCTCTCTCTAGGCTGATTCTAGCGCAAATGGGAAGACGTTTTTCCCCACCTCCGAATCTCGGAATTGCCGAGAATCGGAGGCGGGGAGTCGTAAGTCTTTATTACCCACGACTCCGCCTCCGCAGTGTGTTTATTGCACATTTGCATTTAGCAACGCCCCCAGTAAGTACGTAGTAAGGCGAAGACCTCTCTCAAAACAAATTAAAGAAAAATATACACATTTAATTTCTGGAGCGGGTGCCCTGAGAGTTGACCGGCGGTGCCGAATACGTTTCCCATGCGGACGCGATTTAGCTGGACAAAAGGACGCGTTGAAACGAGCCATCTCGTTCTCTCCTTCGGGGGCGTTCTGATAAAGAGCCGTTTGTCCTGGCTGACCAGCAACACGATTATCCACCGAACCCTACGACTGAGCGCATACCACAGCCATGTTCTCAAGTTCCCAGTAATTCCACGTCGCCTTTACGTCCACCCGACTCCTTTCTTTTCTGCGCACAGCCACCGCCCGCGCCCAGGGGCAAAAGACGGCCACCTGGGCGCCGCGACAGCGTCAGGGAGTGTCAGTCTGGGAAGCCGCGAGTAGGGAGGGTCACTTTCTAACGGACTCCGCTCGGTGTGGGAAAAGGGGGTAAAACTGAGTACAGGAAAATACTCCCGACTTAACTAACGTACGCCGAAGACGGTAGCTGGTACGACAAAAAGAAATAATTAAAAAAAAAACATTTTACTTCGTTGACATTCCAAGCTTGCCTGTTTCTACCGCCGGCCTATCTCGAGACGTCACAGCGTCTCTCATAATCACAGCTGGACCTAAAACCCCAGAAATCAATCACGTCTACACCGTATCATGTTGTGCCAACTACACGTGCTTATTATGTACTATGCCTATTCTTAAAAAAAATCTCTTATTCAAGCCACTTACAAATCAAGCTGCGCTGCGCAAATCACGACACTCCCTTCTTGGAGACCGTTTACAAATATGTAGCGTTGCCGTGATATTGACTTTGTAGGAAGTAGCGATTGCAAGACATAAAACTTTCATTTGCTACTTGCAGGTACCTCGCCTTGCTTGAAGCCGACGCAAAAGTCACGTCACATCTTCCATAGATCATTTTTCTACGATTCTGAAAATGATGTATGTGAAGAAACGAAAACGTTCTTTAAAAAGAAATTTTTTTGGCCTAAGGATAACAGGTTTACTACAAAAGAAAAATGTGAGAAGGAATGTAGGCCGGAATTCGAAATCCAAAGGTGGCCGTATTAATAGTGTAAAACAGCAAAAAAAGCCATTACACACGAACCTTGATGCAACAGGTTTTACAGTGGTATATGAGTAAAGAAATAAAGATACTAAAAATGGACCGCAGAAAACTGCCCATATTTCATAAGAAAACTTCACGCACAATCTTCTGGGGTTGCATAATAAGCGTTGCTTAAGTATTTATTACTAACCATACCTTGTTTCGTCGTCGCACAATTCTCCGTTAAGGCGAGTTGTGCACTCTTCGATTCCGATGGCGACCCCTAACGTGCTCTTGTATTGCTCGCTCTTGTTCATGCAGCGTTGGGGCCTTCGCAGCAACTTTTTTTTCCTGTGGCGTTCGCGTTCATCAGTACACGAATTGGTTCAACTGAAGGCGATTCCTGCGATCTCCAAAACACGCCTGGTGCTTGGCGTGTTCGACGTGAAATTTTCACAAAGTCTGAATTTTCCTTATACGAACAATGGGTGATGTCGGCTTCATACGTTGTTCTAGAGACAGTGTTCATTCAACGAAGTGCCCTACTCTTACAGTTTTGTACCGCTGGTACAACGTGTTCATACTTGTTCAGATATAATCACTTTCTACGGACGTGCGTGTGTAATACGTTGTCTAAGACACCCCGCCACGCAACGTGGGGCCATAGGTTCGATGCCAACAACCGCCAACTAAATTTTATTTTTTTAGTGCACATTTTGTAGCTGTTAGCCTTAAGTGACAGAAGGTGGAGAGAGGGCCTGATGTCTTGTTGAGTCGGCGTAGTATATGCCTAAGCATTTAAAATGCATAACGTTAAGGAAGCTCACGGGAAGATCGAGGCTTATATTGATGAAAAGGTCGTTAAAAGACGATGGTGAACCGGGAATGTCGCTGGAGCCAACGTTTCGACAAGTGGACTTGTCTTCGTCAGGCCTGACGAAGACAAGTCCACTTGTCGAAACGTTGGCTCCAGCGACATTTCCTGCTCTACATCCGCAGCGATGGCTAAATGGTTGAGTGTCTGCTTCCGATGCTGTAGGTGCCGGGCGCAAATCCCAGTGCCACCCGGACACCCACCGGTTTACCCAAACACGGGTCGAGGTGTACACACCGTGCGCTCGGCTGTTTACGGTAAGGTCCATGTTTACCATAATGTCGTGGCAGGTCCCCTGGGCGCGCCTCTTAAGCACCACAGCCTTGGTGAAATAGTTGAACATGCGCCGCTACCGTGGGAAGCAGAGAGGCATCCGCCACTGCCGCTGGGTACTCTGGCCTGGTGCTCAACATAAGGATGGTACGCTTGGGCGGGCACATGGGAAATTGGCGGCGTTGGGCCGCCAGAACTACGGATAAGGTCACTCACTTTTTTTTTTCATCGTCTTTCAACCATCTCTTCACCAATGACGCTAACGGTATCTTAGCCACTGTTTAGCTCTGGCGCAGGTTAGACGTTTTGGCTGCTTCAACACCGGGTCTTCTCTATATTCAGGCAAGCCTTCCTTAAACTCCACTTGCAAGTCCGCGGTCAGTATAACTAATTTTGTACCGGAACACGCTACTAGCGACCTGAGGCGGCTCAACAGACTGCAGTCTGTCAGGATGCCTCTCGAAGCGGCCGCGCCGAATGAAGTGACTGACATCAAGCTGAAAACAAGAAAGCTAGTCTTGGATATTGACAAATTGAGCACTTTCAGCAAAGTTACTGAACTTCATGGCATAAGGGTACGCTCGTGTATCGCACTTGTCAGTGGCGTTTGATACCCAGTTAGTTCATCCAAATTCATACCCAGTTGTTAGTTTGCTGTTAGTTTGCGCCCGTTCCGTTTTCATTTTCTACTTCTCGAGTGTGTTCGTTCACGCAGTTTCATGACAGACAGAGGGTAACCTGAGGAACATGGAGAACAGCCTTCAAACTGGAGCCCATATAGGGGACTGCGGCATCCAGTATTCCTCACATAAATCGCAATTCGTGCGCATTCGGCCCACGGCAAAGTCCACTTCGTCCATCAAGATTTCCTTACACGCTTCACAAACTCCGTAAGCTTGGAGAACATGTGGGCCGCATGGCCAGCTGGGTCTCGAACAAGAGGAGGGGGGGACCTTGAGGTCCCCCCCTCCTCTTGTTCGAGACCCAGCTGAGGTGCGCTTCGTCTGACACATGCTTCTGTCGCGAGTCGCATCGTGTGTGCGGGTCCGTAAGTGCACTTATGGAAATACGATGCGGATTTATTGGAGGTCACTCTCCGCAAAATCATCAAGCGAGCCCTAGATCGCCCCATTTCTAGCTCTAATGTGAGACTTTCTGCTTCTGGGGTGGTCAAGACCTACCGGGAGCTTCGGGAGGGTCACATAACAAATTAACCCCCCCCCCCCCCCCCCTCTAATCGGAACTCTCGGCCATAAAGGCCCCCCAGGCAACGAAGCAGCTCACACTACCGCTCGCGCACTAAATTCGCGGGCCACTGCCTCGTCCACCGATGACACCACTGATCCAGAAGAAAACTCTTGCCTCTTTGAAGACACAAGCGCCCTTGAAGATACGGTTCGCTGCGCCCTATCATCCCGCCGTGAATGGACTATCTGAACGGGCTATCAGGGGCATAAAGCAATCATCATCATGATCATCATCAGCCAATTTTATGTCCATTGCAGGACGAAGGCCTCTCCCAATCCTCTCCATCCTTGCCTCTCCTGCGCGAGCTGATTCCATTTGATGCCTGCGAATTTCTTGATTTCGTCCCCCCATCTTACTCTCTGCTGCCCACGGCTGCGCTTACCTTCTCTTGTTATCCATTCCGTCGTTCTAACTGTCCATCGGTTGTCTGGCCTTCTCATCACGTGACCTGCCCATGTCCATTTTTTTCTTCTTAACATCGGTTATTATGTCGGCGACTCCCGTCTGTTCTCTGACCCACTCGGCTGTCTTCCTATCTATTAATGTAACGCCTATCATTTTTCGTTCCATAGCCCGCTGCGCGGTTCTTCCTCCAAGTTTCTGCCACGTATGTCAGTACTGGCAAGATGCAGTAGTTATATAGTTTCCGCTTGAGTGACAGTGATAGGTTTCCATTTCTGAGTTGCGAATGTCTCCCGCATGCGCGCCATCTCATGTTTATTCTAGGGTGGATTTTTTTTTATATGGGCGGGTTCTCCTGTCAGTAGCTGTCCTAGATATATTCTTCTACGACTTCTAAGGTCTCGTTTTCGACCGTGAAGACACGTTTTTTCACCGTGTCACTTCGCATTATTTTTGTTTTCCGCACGTTAATCCTTAATCCTACCTTAGAGCTTTGTCGGCTTAAGTCTTCAATAATCTTTTGCAGTTCGTCGCCATCATTGCTAAAGAGTACTATGTCGTCTTCAAATCGTAAGTTACTCAGGTATTGGCAGTTAATCCTTAGCCCTGTCTCGTCCCAGTCTAATCTTTTGAAGATTTCTTCCAAACATGCAGTAAATACCATTGGAGAAATTGTATCTCCTTGTCTGACACCTTTCTGTACTGATGAGCAGATTACTAAAAACGATGTAGAACAGGGAATGTCGCTGGAGCCAACGTTTGGACAAGCGGACTTGTCTTCGTCAGGACGGCGACTGCCTTCTCCAGCGTTCGTTTATGTACTCCATTGCACGTTCTCCGCCGTCCACAGAAGGAGAGAAGAGTGGCACGTGCGAACAACAAACAAAATAAATGGGGGGGGGGTGGGGGGGAGGGTAGGATGTAGGAGAAGTTGGGTGACAGGTATTAGCGTGGCTACTATAAATGGCAAGAACGAAAGCTTCCAAAGAATCCGCTCGTGGTACATATCTTGGAAATGCATTGCGTGCGCAGCGCTAGAAATTCTAGCGGGAAGAAGAAACACACATGCTAGGTACTGGCATTGCACCCATCGCATGTGTCCCAACTCCCACCCCGCGCCACCTGCGCCGCACCCGCAGCGCATTTCACCGAAAGCTTGTTACTAAAAATGTGACTACACTGTTTAACGCTGTTGTTCTCGTCGAACTGGATGGGGGATCCGTACATGGAAGTAGACTTTCGGGAAGAAACAGAGTCGTCGTACTGACGAAGACAAGTCCACTTGTAGAAACGTTGGCTCCTGCGACATTCCCTCTTCTCTTCTAGTTGGGAAGAAACATTGTTAGCTTGTGCATACCTCAACCTTTTCTTGTCTTTGTTAATCCTCTACCGTATCTAATGGACTCAAGGGTTCCCCTTGAAAGGTTTATGCCTGTAGGCTGGAGAGTACTGAATATATGAGATGCGATTCCCTGTATTTTCTGTCCCTCGGCGAGCGGAAGTTTCCTTGAAGTATGTAGAATTTCAGTTCATCGAAATTATGACCTGTCATATTCAAATTCTGCGCCACTGCCTTCGGTAGGTTATTCGCGGTGTCCGCGCGGTGCCCGTTTAATCCAACATTAATTGGTTGACCAGTTTCGCCGATGTACTGCTTGTGACAGAGTGAACATTCCAACATGTAAATAACGTTTGAACTAGAGCAAGTGACACTTGATTTTACATGATGGACATAGTCACTTCCCGTGCTTTTAGCTTTAAGATCGTTTTAAATATGCTTGCAAGTCTTACATCTGGGACGGGAGCAAGTTATTACGCAGGCGGTGCGCTGAGGGTTTACTTTGGCATGTACTAACAGGTCCTTAAGGTTTCTATTACGGCGGTAGGTGACTCTTGGTATTTCCGGAAACGCTTTTCTAAGGCTATCGTTGCTTGTTAGTATTGGATAGTATTTCTGAATAATATTATTTATGTTTGGAAGCGCATTGGAGTATTTCGTTATGAATGCTAGCGGCAGGTTGGCCTGCGCGTTTAGGGCTCTTTTTTCTAGTGCTGGTGTCCTATCTAGTTTACGCGCGTCATTGTATGCCTTGCTGAGAGCGTCGTGCGGGTGATTTCGTTCAGCTAAGGTTGCAGAAAGCTTCCTTTCTGTATTGACATTTTCCTGCTTTTCTTAAGTAGGAGTAGGGTGGCTGTAGAATCTTTATAGATGTTGGCTATTGTGTTTACATAGCTATCACATATTCCTTGACGGCGTAATGCCTCCAGAATGCTAGTATCTCTACCGAGACGAAAGCCTTTTCGTAGTCTATGAAAGCCATATAGGGGGCTTGTTGTATCAACGTATTCCTCGATTACCTGATTGATCGCATGAAGGTGGTCTATGGTGGAGTATCCTTTTCTGAACCCTGTTTGCTCTCTTGCTTGATTAAATCCAAGTGTTGCCCTTATTCTGTTTGAGATAACCTTTGCGAAAATTTTTTAAAGTGCTGAGAGTAGACTGATCGACATGTAGTTCTTCAAGTCCCATTTTACCTCACGGGAGTGGACAAAACTTGTTTTTTCTACCATGAGATCGATTTTGCCGACTTGGGGAATTTCAAGCAAAAGGTTCGAAAAGTTTTCGGTACACCGGCAATTCGATCCGACCTCGAAAAGAAGACTCTCGACTCTCACAGACACAACCTCGGAGAGTCATACATCTCGTACATCGGTGATGTCCTCCTCGCCCCTTTGTCGACGCGTGAATGCAGCCGTGACAGAAACAAAGTTCGGCACATCTTCAAGGCCACAGAGACTGTTGCCATCAAGAACCGCGACACCTTTGTCGATAGTGTCGCTAGCTGCCGGCTTCTGGACGAACTCGAACCTGTATGTTTGCAGCCGGCCACAACCTGGACGTCACTAGCCTGACCCATCGTTACGTACGATGATCCGCTCGATCACACGCGAAGAGCTGCAGTCCCTTGGCTTCGCACTAGGTTCACTTCCTCACCACGCCTCCAGTGCCTCATTGCGAACGTCGTAAGCCAGGAGTCGGCATCTATGGTTGGTGCTGATTACACGGAGCCCCCAAGCCCCAGGCCCCCGTCAACTTACGTGCAGGTTGCCACAGTCCGCCAGTCATCATACAACCGATGCCTCCGCAACCGACGCCGGCCCACCTGGCTTCTATCTGCCACGCCCCAGCTAGCCCACAATCCTACCCGCAGTGGCGTCGGACTCGACCAATATGCTATTGGTGTGAATATCGCGGCTATATTACACGCTTCTGCCGTTAGCATAAGCAAGACGAGCGTCGCGATTATGACGTATGCGAACGCAATGACTTTTGGGCTTACCTTCTTGAGTCTGATCCGTGTTTTCGGCAAGGCTGGTTCGCCGCGTCATCCAGGCCTAATAAATACTCAGTGGTAACTACATTGCCACACTATAGTGAAATTTCAATTTCTATTTCAAAGTGTTGTCGCGATGGAAAGAGGAAAACCAGAGCCTAGGCAGATACAGGTTGATGGCACCTCGCCATAAAGCATTGTAGCGCATGAATGACAGCATCCAAACCACGTCGTCCTCTTCGCCTGATTCACTTGTTCTCTGTGAATTGCTCTGGTCTCCAGCAATTTTTCGTGAATTTTGCAGCAACTGCTTACAGACTCTCTTAAAAATACGCTAGGTCAACAGCCTGTCACTGATCGTACGTTGAACATTTTATGTACTTGGCGCTAACAGGACCTTCGTGGCCCCGCGGCTATAAAACCCGAAAGTCATGTATTCAGGAAGCAGTTATTCATCATCCAAGAGTCGGTCATTTCTTGAACAAAGATTTATTGGTTCTCACTTCTGGACGTGATTGAAAATTTCGTTGATTTTGCTGGGCATGCATGCCTGGATACAATCTTCTTCCGTTTTAAACCTGTTCTTCTCTGTGCTCCCTATAGGTATAGTTATCTTTCGCTCTTTGCACTTCGTTGACTCGGCGTCAAAATACCACGACGAAGCAATCTTAAGGAAAGGGGCTTCCGGTTTCTTTAAGCATTGCGATTTGGCTGGAAAACATGTGGATAAAATATGCTGTGTTATTGTATTACAGCGGACTACCTTAAACGTCATTGTTAGAATACGGACCTTAAAGTGGTCATGATACATTAATTGCAACTGGCTTCTAGAGCATTTGCGTATCTAGTATTGAATTCATGTATGATATGAACTCAAAAATAATTTTAAAGAATGAATGCATGAAAACTGAAGCGATTAGTCGTCCGATTTTAAAACACGAGCAAACAGCCTGAAATAACCTCCCTGTTTTGTATTTCGCTCTCCCAGTGGCGTCACTAGTTTCTTCCAGTCAGCGCGTGCCTCTTATTTAGAGACATCGGAAATTCTGCATCACGGTGTCTTGAACAGATTATCTTGTCACCGCTATTTTGACGGAGTTGTCAGCGCGGATAACGAACGACGTGTGCGAGTTAGCAAACGAGATTGTCTTCCAAATGTAGTATCGAAAACGGATTTCGACGTCAAGCATAAGGAATTCTCCTATATTTTGAGCGTTCAAGAGCGTTGTCTCGCCGAAGCCAGGCGCACTTAACACGCGACTTGGCGTGTCAAGGTAAAAAGAGCTCGGAGGCAATGTCTTCCGCGTCACTTTCTGTAACGGAAATCGCCGTTGTGTGTTGCCCTAATTCAAGCGAAAGGCGTTTTCTTGTCGAAATAATATTATAAGAACTCTTGTATTCGACGTGTGTACTATCGCTGCGACGTCCCCGCATGCCACAGTTCTAGAGTAAGCTACAAAGATGGCATGCTCAGTCGGTGCCGCTGGGAGATTGCGTTTTACTCTTATAGATATTGATCTTGACAGAGGATAAACACCAACTGGACCTGATATAAACCAAATGAAGACTTTTTTATGCAGTTATTTTGTGAAGAAAACAAAAATCAAGCCTGTTGCACGCCGTTTCACGCCTGAACAATCTGGTTGAGCAGTGCAGCTGGCAAGTGAGCGTCACTGCCTTGCGAACGCAGATTGGATTCTCATGTTTCATCTTATTCTTTTTTTTTCATCTATCTGTGTTTCTTTGTCTTTCTACAACTTCTTGTTTCTTCTGTCCGTGTCATGTTTCTTTCTTTCCTTATCTAATTAATTGTTGCACTGTCTCATCCTTGTCTCCTGCCTCATCCTTACCCTCATTTTTCTTTCATACCACCTATGCTATGTTATGCTAAGAGCTGCTTGGAACCTACCCTCTTTCTGTGGCGCATAAACTATAGTGTACTAGGCTATTCTATGCTTAGCCTTCTCCCCTTCTACTTTCCTTGCGTCTCACCCTTACACCACTCCTGTTGGCACATACCCGCTTTATGTGTCGCATACCCCGAGTTGCGCGAATGCCGCCGCAGATTGGTCATAGTATAGGAGTGCATGAGCACTGATGTCATGGTTATGATAGTTTTTGAGAACGTTCCATGGATCTTTGCAGAGTTTAACAGCTACGCTGTCAAAATAATAATCGAGAAATACACATCGCCATAGAGTACCAATCGGCCATGCGGTGGCACGTTCAGTTGGAGTACAGTCGGGCATCGTATTTCGCAAATTAACAAAGTAGCTTATCGTTGGAGTTGTTGATTCATACTTTCTAGACTAGCATGCTTGATAGTTAAACACGACGACGAGAAGACAAAGAATGCGCTTGTTCCTGTCTTCTTGCCGTCCTTATTTAGCTGCGCGCACGTTATTATTGCGATAGCAATGATATGGACAGTCTCGGCTGGTTTTTGCCGTCCCCGTCGCCGCCGTCATGAACCGTATATGTATAAGGATGTATATATATATATATATATAAAGATCCCAAAGAAAAATAATTCGGATAAATACTCCCGACGCGCGGAATCGAACCAGGAACCTCTCACTCCGCAGCGCGTGGCGCTAACCACTACGCCACAAAGAGCAGACGCTTCAAGGAGCTAATGGCGAGCCTTATATACACACCCTTTACCGCTGGCAGGACTCAGAGACGGCAGGCGCTTATAGCGTTCCTTCATTACCAGCGAGATGGCGCGAGGAGCGCAACGGGCAGCCGTCTTTGCAACAGGAGCGCTGTTCAAACTGAGAGTATCCATTGTGACAGCTTATTCGCTCTCGTTCGGTGTATATCTGTGCGTTCGTTTCGTGCGTGCTTCGCTTGATAGTTCGCGCTCATCTTCTGTTTGTTCATTTAGCGGCCTCCCCTAGCTTTGTATGTGTAGCTTTGTGACACACAACGTATAAATCCCTTCGTGCCAGCACGCGCTGCGCAAGGGAGCGCTCACTTAGCAAGTGCATGTTTGGTGACAATTAATATTGCTCCTGAAGCTGCGAGCCTCACTTCGTATAGCATTACAGTTTCTTGCTATCGCATTCATTGCTTCGCCCTTGCGGCGAAACTGTGACTTTTTTTAGAAATCAGATTTTTTTCTTGGATTCTTTGTAGTAGAAATTTAGATGCAACCTTCACAGTTATATGAAATGTTCCTTACAGTTTTAATCTGGAACCGCAGCTATATGAACATTCGTCTTAGACAATTTAGTCACAGTTAGCTGCACAAGTGAAGTATGTTTTGTTCGGCTGGGGGCATCCAGTGGGCTGTTACGCTTAGAGACTTTTCATACTCCACTAAGGGAGCCAGTGATTGGTCATGCTGTTGTGCTAACGAAGTTTTCTGTGCATCCAATGCAAACTCCCACTGCGCCTTCGGTGGGTAAAATAAGGTGCTCTATTGAAGTGAGAGCAATACTCTCTTGCTCCATATTGCTGTACTGTTATCTATGAAATTTAGCAATTAAAGACGATACTTTTGAGTCGGCTGTAATATCATTATACCACTATACACAGCAGTTATGTGGTCGTCTTGGTTTGGGTTGCAAATTATTCCCGTGGTACATGCGCAAAATACGTGGCATGTTCATTTCTTTGAGAAAAATAGTTCATTAGTACTGGGGGTGAGGACATTCTAGGGCGTTGTTTGCCGTCAGCGCACGCGTTAAGTGACAAGTTGGGTTGATGCGAATGTGTCACGCGTCACATAATCAAAGTCTACGGTCTTATTTCGCTACTTCTGCCGCGTGCTGGTCTCCGGAATAATTGCATGCAAGGAGCAGTGGTCCTTGTGCATGCTTGCTCTGATGAAAATTCAATTGCTCCGCCGATTCTTGTTTACCAAACATTCTAGGTTAGGTATGTTACAAGGTTTCTTTTGTCCCAGTCATACACACTGTCACCGATTCTGAAAGCTGGTTTTTAATTTTAAACTCCCGAGCTTTTGCCTGCTGGTAATCATTATACCTTTGCCGATAAAATATAGCTAAAGAAATGACGAGAAGGTTGGAGGAAAACGGTGGAGTCTGGTTTCAATGTCGGTTGTTTCATTAACTTGTTTCTAACAAATAAAGCGAGCCCTTGACCCGCTTCCCTTTCGATATATATATATAACTCCTCCAGGACTTCAGGTATCTGCCCTCATTCGAATGCTTTTTTGTGGTTTATGAACTCCATATATAACGGCCATTGTTGTACTCGGCAGATTTCTCAATTACTTGGTTTTGATTGATTTCTGAGGTTTCACGTAGTGGAGGTCTCCGCCGTAGTGTAGTGGAGTGTAGTGGAGGTCTCCGGAAATTTCGACCACCTGGTGTTCTTTAACGTGCACTTACATCGCAAAGTACACACGGGCCTCAACACGTCTCCATCGAAATCCAGCCGCTGCGGCCGGGATTCGATCCCGCGACCTTCGGATCAGCAGCCGAGTGCCATAACCACTAGACCACCGTGGCGGGGCCATTTACTTGGTTGATCGCATGGCTGTCATGTATCGTACAGTACCCGTTACTGCAACCGGCTGGCTCTCTTGCTTGGTTGAAGTCAAGTGTTTCTCATATGTTATTTTAAATTACATTCATAAATGTTTTTATTTATTAGTGAGACTAAGCTAATGGGTGTGTAGTTCTTGGGTTAGGGTGCCTCGATGCAGGCTACTGTGTACAGGGTGGTGACACGTCCAGCAACACCGCCATATTGTATCGGAGCACGCAGAGGCGCGATGTATGGCAGACACATCAAATTTAATTTAACGTCGGAGCCTGCTGAATCTGATAAATAGTGTTACTTTCGTCGTTTTGCGCTTGGGTCTATTATTTTTTATCTACACCTCACTACAAAAGCGGGGGCGTCCGTGTCAAGTTCTTCCACATAATATGGTGGTGCGGTGGTCAATGGGCGTCACCACCCTGCTCCCGTGAGAATCGGTGTTGATATCGAGGCACCATATCTGGGTATATAATTAATAATGTAGAAGCTAAAGAACATCATAACATATTAATGAAATAGCTTGGCCATATGTTTAAGTAATAATTTTTTGAGATGATTATATCAGGGATAATTTAAAATATAGGCGAAAATTTCAACCTGCATTGTTGGAACACGTTGTTGAAAAGGCTGGTCAAGTACTTCGAGTTTGTCAAAGTGCAACATGGCTTGTCTGGCTGAGTAACCATATACTTACGGTTGCATATTTCCAAACATTTCTTCGGTGTAGCGAAATTGTTTTGATTGCCTTCGCACCTTGTATACCAGTACTCCACACATTTCCGCTGAGAAGGCATATAACCCCATCGTTTTTGTGGGGCACGGTTACCGCACATCCTTTCGGCTTCTTTGATCGGCAGATGGCAATGATGAGAAGTGGTGACTCCTGAAAGCAAGACATATAATCACAATATATCTAGCAAAGCAATATATGTAACGAAACACCTCATTCAAAAATTCCGCCTGCATCTTCCCACGGGGGGAACTCGAGTAAATGCGTCGCAGAGTGGTGGGGGTATCGCGTGAATGTTGCGTAATTGGGTATGGTTTGGGAATGTTTAATTGTTATTTCGTCTTTATTATTCTTATTTATTGAATGAAGGAGAAGCGAAGGCAAGGAGTGTAAAGTTAAAGTGTATCTTTATTGCTTGGTGCCGTCGTTGTATTGGACGGCACCAAGGTGGGTGCTTGCGTCCACGAGCAGCGTCCGGAGCCGCGTCTCGTTGACGACGTTTGCACGCCGCGTCTCGCTCACGTACCTGGGGTCTTAAAGCTCGCTGCTCACGGTTCGCCGCTGCTTCTCGTGCACGAAGTTCGGAATCCGCAGCTCGGCGTTGCCGTTTCGCAGAAGCGTCGCGCTTCCCGAGTGATGGATTGAATTCCGAACGCGCTCTCCGCCGCTTATATACACACCACCCGCGTTCGAGGGAGAGGAGTACGGGGGAGAGGTCCGAACCCCCACTGCGCATGCTCGGCTTGCTGAACGCCCGGTGGGCCGGCACGAGACGAGCCGAGCATGCGCAGTGGGGGTGTGGACGGCGCCGACGCCGAAGCGCGACATCGTGCGACTAAGAAATGCTCCGTATTTAAAAAATAAGAATAGTGGCGTCGTTTGTAAACCGAACAATTTTTGCGTTGCTGTGAAAGCTCATCGCAGTTTTTCGCCTGATTAACCATCTTATCACAGCTCCTGTCCCGCGGGCCACTCAGAAGCTGTTTATTCACTGTGATCCCGCACTCTCACCCCATTTTCGATCCTAATGCGTACAAAGTAGCAATGACTGCAATGACATGCGTCCTGACATTCTGCACTGCCATTATGGTATTAACAGCGGAGCCGTTAGGGTCGAGCCTGCGCCATGTTCCGTAGGGCCAGGAGTAACAGGAGAACGGCTTCTGTTTCATTACATCCGCTACCTTGATTACCACGTGTTACAACACTTTGTAGGACACGGTGCGCCGATATGGAAGCTTCCCTTTGAGCTCCTGACCTTACAAAGTATTGTAATTTCGGTCACCATGAAGATGTGTAGGAAATGTGACATTGTAGCCAGAGAAGCACCAGAGGACTGGATGGGTAACGCACACTTCTATGTCAGTTATTCTAACAATTTATTTTATTCTTCTGACACGAAAACTTCGTCATGGACAACCTCACCTAGATTACATATGTAATGTTTTTGCTCTTTACTGCAAAATTATTAACGTGATAGCATTTAGGACCTCATGTCGCAGAAAATCCCGCGTCAGCGTCTGTCTGTCGGCGAAGGTTAGCTTCGTCGACAGAATGACACAGCGCGCACAGGCTGTCAAAGCATTCACAGCACGCATAGGCTGTTACAGGCAGCTACGTTGGCCCGTCTTGACAAGAGGCCACTATCGGAAGAGGCAGTATTGGAATTCCTATCAAGAACTGTCGTCGTAGCGGAAGCCAGTCAAGGCTTCGTTGACGTTTCTACAGGGAACATGCTAACTAGGGGCGTTGTAATACTCCCTTTCCTTTTTCTCTCAATCTCTCCATTACTTTTAGCAGCGGAGCTGTTTATGCTTCAGCTCCAGCCATGCAGAACGTAGCGCAAAACTGTGCCCAGCGAAGTGGAAAGGAGAGAGTTGTGAAATCAGGAGACGAGGTTCAGAGAGAGAAAGAGAGCGTAGTAAAGACATCAATAAAGGAAATGAAGCTTTATTGGCGTGGCTGGATTCAAACCCGGATGCCCACGGCCCCAAGCGAACGCCATACAGCCACGCATGCACAACATGCGCTTATGGGAACCCTATGATTGCGTTGTACCTACGATTGTAAGACAACCTACTATAGACGACAGAGAGAGAAACAGGGAGAGAGGAAGAGGAAAAAATATGTGGCTGATCCCTCTGTCAGAGGAATCTGCATAACACTAAAGTGAAATGTGTCTTCACAGAAGCAGTTGACATATTTATCGTACATCGATGTGAACTTGCCCATTGCTATCGGTGCTTCGCTGGTACGGCAACGTTTGACGTGGATGCGCCCATGTTCACGCACCGCCTCCATAACATCCACGACCGTGACTTATCGTAATTGAAGTAGCTTACGTAATAACTGCACGCAGTCGATAGTGAATGCCGCGTGACAAAGGCATCAGTCACGTTTACTTGCGCCATATCAACCCCTCAGCGTGGTTGCCGTATTGCATTCTTCTTGGCGCCATCACATTCGAAGAGTAGACGGCAGGGGAACGCCGTCCAAGAGAACCTGTGTGGAACACTGCAGCTTCACTTCGCCTTTCCTGGATGGCGGCACCGTTCCAGGCAAAGTGCGCCGGAGTCGGACAAGCGGAGCCGGACGGGCGCATCGAGGGTGAGGGAAAGAGGCAAATAACAAAGAATATATGCCGCGTTCGCACAGCTTGGGAATGGGAATATTTTTGCGTGTTTTTCTTTGTTGTTGTTATCTGTGTGTTTTACTGCGTCACTTCCATGACGGGCATGACGTAGTGGGGTCGTGGTTCTCTCCGGCATAAAACACTTTCATGTTAAAATCCTACAGACATCGCACGCATTCTGGAAATTGGAGACATACGAAGCACTCATCTAGGATAAAATTGCCTATGACGAATTGGTTCGCATTCATTCAAGTGCGGCGAGTAGGACAAGATCTTTGTGCAAAGTGCATGAGTAACCACTTATGACCATGCTTAATGTGAGCTAACCTGGAACGTCAACAGCACCGCAACGACTGATTGGTCGCTCATGGTACGACGTTACGTTGGCGCTCGCGTCAGTCCAAAGCACAGACGTCTGTTTTGTTGAAGAAAAACGCATGATGTGCTGATTTATGCTATCATAAGCGTTGTTCGTTGAAATATTCCTACGAGACCGAGCGAAGTTGCACAAAAGCGTACCTAATGGTAGCAGAACAGATGTATTACTATGATAGTGCTACTCACACATTAGAAGCGCAATTCACGTTACACAAGCTCCATCATTACAACTGCAGGTGCAATAAGTTTATTTACATTATGTACCATGTGTCAGGAGCAGCCGTAGCCTAGCGGTAGCGTGCTTGCGTGGCACCTCGAGGGCCCGTGTTCGATAACCTTCTACCGCTCGTAAGCTGCATATTTGTCTGTGTGCTTATTATATTGTTACGAGCCACGCAGGATTTCAGGGGCCTTTAACGCGTAAGAATATGCCAAGGCACCGAGGCGGTCATGATCACATCAACAACGTCGTCTTCGTCCCTTCTCTGCGCGCTTCTCTAGAGCCACTGACGCGCTGTAACAATATCTACATTTAAATCGCAAGCAGCGACAAGCGGTGTTCCTTCCTTATTTTAGTAGCGGAGCTCGTTAGCCAGTTGTCCGGTGTGTGGACCGATCCTGGACGCAGTGCACCATGCGAAGTGCAGAAAACTGCGTGTGATTGCAATATCGTTAATCGTGCCGTACATCACAAGTATATCGCGATAGGGATGTATGGATCAGCAATTAAGGTTCGTCATGCATTTATAACCTATGTCCCAAATATTTGGATATACCAGGAAAAGGAAATGACCAGGAGACCACCGAGACGTTGGCGGCTAGATAGATACATACGGTCAAAGTGACTACCTCGCATTTAAAAAAAATCGCAGCATATCCACGGGGTGAATGGTGATGAGTGGGCGAAGCTCCGGAGGGAATCATCGGTAAACCGTGAATCTTCCGTGAAATTCGCCCAGTCGATCATCGTGTAAAGACGTCTCACGCAGCCCCTTACACAGGCCGTAACGCGCACCGCGTTTGCCGACGCCATCACATGACTGCTGAGAGAGTATAAGGCGGAGAGGCCACAGCGTCTTACACCAGCTTCTTACACGGGTCGTAACGCGCTAGCACAAACGCGTTAAAAACGCGCAGTCTTTCGTTAATATTGGGTGTTTACTGTCATCGTGGTGCATGTGTCCATGTGCGCTTCGTGGCGTAGTGGCTAGCGCCGCGCGTTCGGAAGCGCGGGGTCCCTGGTTCGATTCCGCGCTTCGGACACAACGTTCGGAATTTTTTTCTCTTCGTCCATGGTCCATGAAGCGCGATCCGACGCGTACAGCGACGATCGAGGAGAATGAGAGGAGCGCTCCCGGCGCAGTCCCGCGCAGCAGCTAATCGGAGAGCAGCGGCACCTCCAGCGCTCATATACAAGTACCGCCATCTAGCGGACATTACAAGAACTAAACGAGAGGTGGCTACCTACTACATACATCGGGGACGTACGACCCACGCCTTAAGGAGCTTCGCCCCTAAAAACTACCATCAGGGCCCCCTAGGAACAAGCCGCTTTTGTGAGCCTCCACAGCTCCTATAGTAATTCTTTCCTGCTATAGCAGCGCGGCGTCCTTTTTTTTTTAATGTAATCGGCTTTCCCTCCTTATTTCCCTTTTCCATCCGCTTGGTGCGCGGTAGCAAACGGGAAGTTGAATTCTGGTTAACCTCCTTGCCTTTCTTTCGCATCTCTCTTTCCTTGAAGAATATAAAATTTCCTACGGTATTTTCTGTTGCCACCCCATCTGTTAATTTTCGTATTCATTGGTTATTTACTTACGTACCTTTCGCTGCTGTTGAAACTCCGCAACCTGGAATAAAAAGTATTTCGAGATTCATTATGCAATTCATGCAGATTTTGTCCCGTTCAAAGCATATTAGTGAGAACGATATCATGTAGACTAGAAAAATTTGTGCATGTTCATGACTAGTGACGGTGTACCAGCTGTTTATGGCAGTCCTATTCTGCATAATTCATTAAATAAAGGCTACGGCTCTCTTTTTGAGCTCAATGCAATTGGCACAAATCATAAGCTACTAACTTCCTTGTACGTGTTTTCTTATATTTCATATAACACTGCTCGTTTGTCTGCTGCGCGTTGCCCCGCCACGGTGGTCTAGTGGCTGTGGCACTCGGCTGCTGATCCGAGGGTCGCGGGATCGAATCCCGGTCGCGGCGGCTGCATTTCGATGCAGGTGAAATTCTAGAGGTCCGTGTAGACTATGCGGTGTCAGTGCGCGCTAAAGAGCCCCAGGCGGTCGAAATTTTGCGGATCCCTCCACGACGGCGTCTGTTATGACCATATCCTGGTTTTGGGAGTAAAACCCTAGAAATTCATCATATCTGTTGCACGTTATAATAAACCATAAGTATTTTTTTTTCTTTATTTGGGATAAAAGCTCCCCCAGAGCATACCAGATGTTACCCTGTGTGCACCTATACACAACATATCTTTCATGTACCAGTTTTTTCTTTCTTTACTGCTACCCATAGGGACATTTTGCTAATTCGACAGAAAATTAGCTGTTAAAAGGATCCTGAGCCACCCCTCGGATTTGGTGTACTTAAGGGGCTCTAACACTTTTCAAAAGCGCGTTTTTATTAGCATCTTGCTAATAAAGAGTTGTTAATAAAAGCGAATGCTAATAAAAGGACGGACACACACAAATGCTGCAACAACAACAGCAGCACGAACACTCAGTCCGAAGTTATTAACCCGGTAACATTCAAGGGGCAAGCAAAAAAAGAAAAAAAAACAGAGAGAGCTCCGACTCTATACTCGAGCTTCGCGGGGTCAGGGGACTAGATTTCACTCGCTACGTGAGACTTAACGCGCAGCGAATGCAATAGACCTTCAAGCACACGTGTGCCACCAACGGCCGCGCAAGTGTTCATGGGAAATATGTGTACTCCACAGGGCGTCCGAGACGGGCCGGGCGGACGTTGTATATGCGCTTTTTTACTGCACCGGGCCAACACTTCGACGTTCAAATTCCTTTGCCAAAGTGGAACATATTGCTGCATAATTCAGTCGTGAACGTTTTGTTTGTCTACCGGCGATGCCTTTTCTACAATTGCCATCCACGTACGGTTTGCATTGTAGCAGCACCGCCGTAGGCGAGAAAGACGACAACGGCGGCTCATGAAAAACAGGGCGTGAAAAGTGGCCGCGTGGCGGCAGTCACGAGCAGCGGGTGCTAGAGTTACTGTATATGTTCCCCTTGGGGAACATATACAGTAACTGTATATGTTCCCCTTGGGGAACATATACAGTAACTGTAGTGGGTGCGACGCTGGTTCCACTTTATGCCTGCGGATTTCTTAATTTCATCGCTCCATCTTACCCTTCGCCTGCCTCTGCTGCGTTTTCCCTCTCTTGATGACCATTCTGTCGTTCTTGCTGTCTATCTTCTGTTATCTGTCCTCCGCGTGAAATGTCCTGCCCAGGCCGACTCCTTTTTCTTTTTAATTGATATAATAACATCAAAGTGTCTGAAATGTCCGCTGTGAGCACAATTCATCGTTCTGCTGTGTGATATAAGTCCTGCTTGTGTTACAAGAACGCAAAAGTACACAGAACACAGCTAGTGTCTGCGTGAGTGCGCCTATACCTGGTCATACTGTCGTAACACTTACTGCTTGTCCATCTTTCATGCTTTTATTTTGCATTGAATGCAAATCTATAGAGATACTCAACTGACGTTGTATATGACATGACGCCCCGAGTGCGTATGTAACTGACACATGTAATCAAAAGCAGAATCGCAACTTTCTCTCCAACAAGTCGTTATAATTCGTTGGGGGGTCCTTCAAGCGAAAAGCCGTTGCAAACAGTTTGAAAGCCGCTTAGCGGTTGTATATGTGAACAGGCCAGTGTATGCAGTCCTATTCACCTAATACGAGCGGAACTCGCAAACCAAGGTAAGAAAGGCAACTAAGGAATAAACAAGTGTTGGCCACCCCCTGAGCCCCCCTTCAAAGAAACCTGTTTTAGCCTCTGTAATGAATTAGTTGAGCAGATGACTTACCATAAGCGTAAAGTACGGCTGCGATGAAGCAAAGCTGCATTTTGCTCAACATGCTTCGGCACCTCGTGCAATTGCCCTTGTCTCCTGAGAGGCGTGCTTATATACTCTTAAGCACCTATATTGGTGAACAACTGCGTTCTCTGCCTAAGACCTTTTATTGCAACCAATGTGTGGTCTTTCTCGTGCGGAAAAGTAAATGTCGTTACTCGTTCACGGCATTTCCTTTTTCTTTTTTTTGTGATCAGGGAGTGATCGCAAGTCCATTGAGAACAGTATTTATTTATACTAAACCCGCCATGAACTATAGGAAATGTTATAAATGGAACCTTTTGTTGTCGCCGTCGCTGCTTCTTTCGCTTCTCTGTGCGTTCTTGTGCATGTGTTCGTATGGGCATAGGCGTGAGCTAAAGATGAGGGGGAGGGGGCACCTTTTTAATCACCCCGACTAGGGTGCCAAAACAACTGCATATACCTTTACACCTCATTCGCCCTATTCAAAACGGGTTGGCAGGGGGGGGGGGGAGGGGGCGGTACTGAAGTGAACCTTGCACCCTCCCCCCCTTCGCTCCATCCCCCCACCCCAGTGGGTAACCTCGCGCGTATTCGTGTGTGTGTGTGTGTGTGTGTGTGTGTGTGTGTGTGTGTGTGTGTGTGTGTGTGTGTGTGTGTGTGTGTGTGTCATTTTACATATTCATTACTATATTTCAATCGCGTATGTAACTCAGAGCCACATAAAGTAAATTTGCCCATCGAAGCGGTTCTGGTACACGCCTCCGAACAAATCGCAGCT
Organism: Hyalomma asiaticum; assembly: GCA_013339685.2. Taxonomy (NCBI): domain Eukaryota; kingdom Metazoa; phylum Arthropoda; class Arachnida; order Ixodida; family Ixodidae; genus Hyalomma; species Hyalomma asiaticum. The sequence goes on from CM023487.1 coordinate 12,120,558, forward strand.
AGTGGGTCACTTTAAAGATTTCATTGGTCAAAAGAAAAGGTTTCCTAGTCCCCTCCTCGTCAGGCGCATTTGTGCTACCATTCAGAAGCCTGGAAGTTGATTGATTTCTCGGGGCTTACGTCCCAAAACCAGCTCTGATTATGAGAGACGCCGTAGTTGAGATCTCCGGAAATTTCGACCACCCGGGGTTCCTTAACGCGCACTGACATCGCACAGTACACGGGCCTCAACATGTCGCCTCCATCGAAATGCAGCTGCCGCGGCCGGGATTCGATCCCGCGACCCTCGGAGAAGCTTGCACGTCATCCTTGAACCGTTCTTTCAGAATGTTTTCAGAAACTGGCGACAGATATTGATGGATGCCGGTGTTACGTCAAACCTGGCCATAAGGAACAATAAAAAAATAAAGGTAAGCGAAATACATGAAAAATGAATAACGAAAAAACTAAAATACATATAACTAACAAAGGCGCCCCTTCGGTACGGTCAAGTATGACGAGATATTTTTTTAAAGCGGGGGGGGGGGGGGGGGGGGGGGAGCGGGTTGTAAAGGAAGGTAGGAAGCCTACTACCAGCCAGCCGCTAGGCCAGTGAACCCGAGGTTACTGATGGATGATTAGTGTTTATTTCACGAATGTTCTTCGTGCGCGTGTGTTTGCCATGAAGGGCTTATCTTCTTTCTTCTGTTCTCTTGTGGCGTCTTTGTCTTCGCCTTCTCTGTGGGTTCTCCTTTGGCTGGATCTTTGGTGGAGAAATGTTACTTTTCTTGAAAGTCAGGTATTGCTCCGTCGCCTTTGTCTCTGTAATATGCTTAAAGAATACCCTTTAAGGTTTGACATTGTTAATAACCTTTGAAATCATTATTTCTGTGACTTGACTATTGTATTTTTGTGTGACATTGATTTGGATATGACTTTGTAGGCTTAAGGTTGACACATCGTTGCTGACCCGATATCCGACACATCGTTGCTGACCCGATTGGTTGATATCTTATATTGCTTCTTTGAACTCCATCGTCTCAGGATGGATAGTATAGATCCAACGAGTTCGCATAATTCTAAGTTTCTAGAATTAATTTTTCTAGAATTCTTTAAAGAATCTAGAATTCCTTTTACTTTGCACTTCTGGTATCTCGTTGAAATTTGCAAATTGATTTAGGTATTTAACTTCCTTCGTTGATATACCTCCTGGCTACGGGCCTGGTGTTTTTAATAGAGGTATTCATGCTATGTGAGGTTAGAAGAACCAAGGTTCGAGAAAAAAAACTGGCAGATCCCACGTGGAGTGGGAATCAAGGAAATGCGAAGCACGCATCAGGAACGTAAAATGGATTTGCATTGTTGTCTCGCTATACCGAGTTTGGTACATATGAAGTTAACGAAACGGCCGTAAGAGCATCAAGACTATGGCATGTAAGCCATGCCGCTCATACACGCATGTCATGATTCTGATGTTATGGCCTGTCATTTACGTTCGTCATGCAGTCGTGCTGTGCCATAACAATTTTGGTATACATCCCATTAACGAAACGCGTGGCATGTAAATCATGCCGCTCATGATATGCATGCCACGATTTTAACGTTATGACCTGTCGTTTGTGATCGTCATGCAGTCTTGTTGTGGCATGCCAATTTTCGTATACATCCCATTAACGCAACGGCCAGGAGAGCACCAAGACCGTGGCATGTAAATCATTGCGCTCATGACATGCATGTCATGATTTTCATGTTATGACCTGTCATTTATGTTCACGCAGTCATGTTATGGCATGCGAATTTTCGTATACATCCCATTAACGAAACGCGTGGAATGTAAATCATGTCGGTCATGACATGCATGTCACGATTTTTATGTTATGACCTCTCATTTATGTTCGTCAGGCACTCATGTTGTGCCATACCAATTTTCGTAAACATCCAATTAGCGAAACGGCCAGGAGAGCACAAAATCGTAGGCGGCTACATAGATAGATAGATAGATAGATAGATAGATAGATAGATAGATAGATAGATAGATAGATAGATAGATAGATAGATAGATAGATAGATAGATACGATCAAAGTCGCCGAAGTTCGCTAAGAAATGCTTCGCATTTAAAATTCCGGGAATTGTAACTTCCCGCTCCACAAAGGCTTAAAATGTGCTGATCTGCTGATATTAAAATTGAAAGGTCGCACCGTCTATAAATTAAAAGAGCAAGCCAGTGCTAAATATCCAAGCAAATGGATCGAACGTTCGCGTTTGCTCTTACCTGGGTACAGCTATTAAGCCGCGCATAGAAACGCGTGCTAGTAGTTCCACCTCTTTTCTTAGCCAATGTAAAATCAAAATGGGAAGTACAAAATGCTGTTACATCATTGCTCCTTAAGGTGGAATAAATACTAAAACTAAAATACTAAAATACTAAAATAAAATACTAAATACTAAAATACTAAATAAAATAAAATAAAATACTAAATAAAATACTAAAATACTAAAACTAAAACTAAAAGAACTAAAATCTTGCAATTAGTTTTGCTCAGGTCTTTTTGCACAAGCTGCACGTCTAAGTAGTATGTCACGAGAGAATGCATTGAAGATTATCCACAGATATGGTGGCGCGAAACTCGGTCCTGGCTTTTATGGCCGCGGACTAGAAGGTATCTATACTAGAAGACATTCCCTATAGAAGGCTTAAAGACTGTACTGTAACGGACACACTTCACAATGTAATAAAATACACAAGAAACACCGCTTTCTCAAGTGCCATTGCTCCAAACTCCACCATTTTCTTTCTTCAGCCTCCTCGTCTTTTCTTTAGCTGGCTCTGTGCTGAACCCATGCCCCACTGGCAGTCACTCTGTCATGTAACAATATGGACAACGCACATGGGGCACCTCGGCAAGGCGAGACGGTGAAGCATTGAATACTATGGCTTCACCAATCATTTAACAAAACTTTCCAATGTTACCTATCAGTTAGCCAATTGCCTCTACTAGCCACATGCAACCAATAACGAAATTAACGCGTACTAACGTACACTGGCCGATAGTTATCAACCACTAAGTACCGTTAACAAGCACTAGCCGCCATTACCGAACACTAACCAGGATCTAGCTTACAGCAGCCTCTGCTACAGTTAGCAGACACTGAGTGCCATGCAGCAACAGTAACTTACAATTAGCGAACCAGTGTTCGCATCATGCGAGTGAGTGCAGTACATGTAACGGATTTCCTGATATGCCGTCTCTATATAAGGAAACAACTGCAACTACATTTTGTCCTTCATACGATTTGTGCCATGAGAAACCCGGACACGAGTGCTATATCATTCTTGGCTTAACCGTTTATGCCATTTATGTCATCACGTCCCATCCATTTACCATGTCAGCCATGCGTGCGACCTTATCTTGGTACACACCAATGTAATCATCTGAGCATCAGGACGCTCCAACGCCATATTGTCATTTACGTCGGGACATAGATCAGAAGCATGACGTACGTTAGTCATGCGTATCCCGTTATGTAATTTCGTCGCACACTAATGTCGTGCAGTGCAAGTGCACATGCATACGAAGTCAACGAGGTGACCTCGGCAGGCCACTTAGGTACCTAAGCGGACGGACGGACGGACGGACGGACGGACGGACGGACGGACGGACGGACGGACGGACGGACGGACGGACGGACGGACGGAGAAGTAGTTTTGACTGTTTTCGTGGTCACGAAATACTATGATTTCTTTGTTCGTGTGGAATTCAGCAATTAAAGATAATGTGCTTGTCTTTCTTTAAGAGGAACGGAAAAACTCAACTGTCGTGGCCGGTTCCCCCAGTGACTACACCTGTTGAAAGAAGAGCGGGCGAATTGCGAATTCCTTGGTGCTTGTAGTTCAATAATATTCGGCACCGCTTTGCGACTTTGTTCAATGAGTGTTGCAGGACCCTTTAGCATTCGAAGTTTCTGTGAGCTTTGTTCAGCTAATGTGGCCAAAATAAATAGTGAAATTTGCGACGGCACTGGAATTTACGTGGTGAACTTTGAGCGCATAAATAGAAAATGAAACTTTGAGCTGTGCGGACATTAATTTGCAGACTACTAACCGGGAAATGAGCCCTTGTTGTTATCATCAACGTGTAAATGTCAAAGACCGTTGGAGAATTCAGCAGACCTATTATTAAGCGCTTGAGTCAACCTGCAGAGTCGCTTGTAGTTCGTCGCCCTTTACGCTATAGCGGAATAATAAGTATTCCTGAACTAATCCACACGTGGGTTCCTTCCTCCATTCACTTTTCTTTTCGACATAAATTTATCTACGCAAATCATTTCGCCCCACCACGGTGGTCTAGTGGATATGGCACTGATGTGCAACCGAAGGTTGTGGGATCGAATATCGGAGGCGAAATGTTGAGGCTCGTGTGCTGTGCGATGCCATGCAGTGCACGTTTAAAGAACCCCAGGAGGTCGAAATTTCCGGAGCCCTCCACTACGGCGTCTCTCGTAGTCATAGCTGGTTTAGGCACGTAGAACCCAAGAAATCAATTAATTTAATGAGTTCTTTATTTTTAATAAGGTGAGCTACTAGTACGGATACGGCCAGAATTTGTCTATTTGCCGTTCGCCTCCCAGAAAACGGGAACCGATCCCAAAAATAGGTACCAGGTCTGGTGAAGGAAGACTGAAGTACTCCGTCATAAATAAATAAATAAATAAATAAATAAATAAATAAATAAATAAATAAATCATCTATCTATCTTTCTATCTATCTCAAAGCAGCTCGATGGTCCGTCTTCTCCAATACAAAGATACACCCTGCACTTTTGCATGGAAGCCTTGTTCTCCGTGCGTACTGCGGTAGCCTGCACCTCGGAGCGCTGCATTGCGGCACCCTTTCTGGCACATGCATGGCTTACACCATCAGACGTGAGAGAAGTGGGGACTTCGGAAGCTCGATTCAAAAGGGAATTTCGGGTGAATGCACTGTTATGGAGAGGTGCTTCACTTGATGTCTCACTCTTCATTAGGCCAAACGTGACCGCGCGGTACAACAACACGACAGCATCGGGCAAGACGACAACATTCCTAACGGCAACATACGTGTACGGAACAAAGTAGAGAGAGATAAAATACACTTCTGCTCACTCCTTTCCGAAACAATTTGCATAACAATACTTCCCGTGTATTTGTGTATCATGCCAGAAGTATCAAAATGAAATAATTATATATATATATATATATATATATATATATATATATATATATATATATATATATATATATATATATATATATATATATATATTACGGGAGAATGGAAGGAACTTGAGCTACATAGCATCTCGAGCTCATTGTGAAGGAAGCCATTTTTCTTTCTTTTCTGCACTTTCACCAGCATAGGTAGTGCCAGCTATTAGGCATATTTCAAAAGCTCGAAGTGGCGCGAAATCCAAAAGTGATATCTTGAGGTTCGGTGACACACATGAGATTCGCAGCATAATTATGAGTTATGGCAACATTTGTTGCCGATGGGATACGAACTGCATCGATTATTATGTCGGCGACCCCCGTCATTTTCCTAACCCACTCGGCTGTCTTCTTATTTATTAAAGCAACGCCTATAATATTTCCTTCCATCTCCCGCTGCGTGGTTCTTAACTTCCTCTCGAGCTTCTTTGTAATTCCCCAAGTTTCCGCCCCGTAAGTCAGTACTGGCAGGATGCAGTAGTTATATAGTTTCCGTTTCAGTGATAGTGGTAGGTTTCTGTTCGTAAGTCGGGAGTGTCTGCCGTATGGTATGCGCGACATCCAATGTTTATTCTACGGTGGATTTCTTTTACATGGGCGGGTTCTTCTGTCGGTAGCTGTTCTAGATACAGGTATTCTTGTACGACTTCTAATGTCTGGTTTTCAATCGTGAAGACACGTTTTTTTTTCTGAATGTCTGTTTGTTTTCTGAATGTCCGTCGTTCATCCTACCTTAGCGCTTTCCCGGCTTTGGTCTACAATCATCTTCTGTAGTTCGTAGCCATCATTGCTCAAGAGTATGTCATCGGCGAAGCGTAAGTTACTCAAGTATTCGCCGTTAATCTTTAGTCCTGTTTCGCCCCAGTCTAGTCTCCTGAAGATTTATTTCAAAGATGCAGAAAATAGAGCGGGAGAAATTGCATCTCCTTGTCTGACACCTTTTTGTATTGCGATTTTCCTCCTTTTCTTAAGTAGGAGTAGGGTGACTGTGGAATCTTTATAGATGTTGGCTATTGTATTTACGTAGCTATCGCATATTCCTTGACGGCGCAATGCCTCCAGAACTGCTGGTATTTCTACCGAGTCAAAAAGCTTTTCGTAGTCTATGAAAGCCATATAGGGGGGCTTGTTGTATCAATGTATTCCTCGATTACCTGACTGAACACATGAAGGTGGTCCATGGTACAGTATCCTTTCCTGAACCCTGCTTGCTTTCTTGCTTGATTAAATTCAAGTGCGCCCCTTATTCTGTTTGAGATAACCTTTGTGAATGTTTCGTAAAGTGCTGAGAGTATTGAGAGTGCTGAGAGTACACACATCGGCCTATCTTCAAGTCTTTTACATCTCCCTTCCTGTGTAATAATAGAATGTTTGCATTTTTCCAGCTTACTGGAACACTTCAAGATTTGAGGCATTGTGTGTATAGTGTCGCAATCTTTCCATTTAGGAAGTCTTTTCCAGCTTTGATCAAGTCGGCAGTTATGCCGTCTTCTCCAGCGGCTTTCCCGTGGGACATGCCCTGAATCGTTCTCCTAACATAGTCAGCAGTGACGCATGGAATTTCGGTGTCCTGATCGGCATTTAATACACTCATGGTGGGGAGACTCGTATTTGAGCTGTATAGTTCAGAATAGAAATCCCCCTCGGCCACCTTGGGTATATCACTGAAATTATTAACGATATTGCCCTGCCTATCTTTCACTGCATACATTATGTTCTTTCCCGTACAAAGCTTCGTTTTAGTGGATTTGATGCTGACTCCTTTTCTGACGGCTGCTTCTATTTCTTTCACGTTATGGTTGCGTATGTCACTGAATATACTTTTTTTGATGAGCTTAGAGAGCTCGGCGAGTTCTATATTATCCCTTGAGTTGGTTATTTTCATCTGTTGACATTGCTTGATTAAATTTTTAGAACTTTGAGAGAGAGAGAGAGAGAGAGAGAGAGAGAGAGAGCAAACATTTATTTTAACGAAGTGAGGGATCTTCCTCGTAGGGTGGAGCCCTTAGTTCAGGGCCCCATTGGCTCGCGCCACTCCACGTGCTCGCTGGATCAGCCGACGCTGCTCCTGCGGCGCTGAGCTGGTCAGCGCAGTCTCCCAGGAGGAATGTGATGGTGATGGGATAGGGGAACAGCCCGGTGGACATGGGCATTCCCACGTGCAGTGATAAACTGTGGGCTCCGCTCCACAGTAGGGGCAGTATGAGGGATATTGTGTGGGATGAAAGAGGTGTAGGGTGAAGAGACATGGGAAGGAATTAGTCTGTAGTTGCCGCCACACGACAGCTTCCTCCCGGGTAAGGGAATGGTGTGGTGGGGGGAAATAACGTCGGCTTTGTCTGTAATGTTCTAGAGTGTCAGCGTAGTTCAATGGTTCTGTTGGTGCGTCGTCTGGATTGGACAGCTCTTCCGATGGCGCCCGGTTTGTGAGCTCTCGGGCTACCGCATTAGCGCGTTCATTGCCATGGAGAGAGGCGTGTCCAGGTGTCCAAACGATACGCACCCTGTGTAGTAATGAGGGGTGTAAAGATGTTAGAATACGGTGTGTGTATACGGTGTCACCATTCCTTGTGCTATGTTCCTGCAGGCAGTTTGAGAGTCAGTGACCACTGTCGTAGGTTCGTCCCGTGCTGGTAGGAGAGAAGCATGTACAATAGCCAGGGCGACAGCCGCCTCTTCCGCCATGGCACTGTCGTTAGTGTTAAGCGTGGCCGAAACGCTTACAGTGTCGGTGTTGTCTACTACAACAAGACACATGGCCTGTCTTTGTGGGTACCGTGCCACGTCAGTATAGAGGACTGGCGTATCAGAGGTACCATCGCCTAGAACGCGCATTAAAGCCTGAACCCTTGCACGTCTCCGGCCTTTATGACGGTCAGGATGCATATTTCGTGGAATCGGGGCCACCTGAATTTTGCTTCGAATCTCGAGTCCGAGGTTCTGGCGTTCTTGTAGCGCTTTGTTCGGCAGGGTGTATCCCAACCGGGAGAGAATATTAGTACCTTGCCGTGTTCGTTGGAGGCGTTGAATTTGATTGTTCAGGTGGCCTTCCACCAGTTCTCGGATCGTGTTGTGGACCCCAAGTCGCAGTAGGAGCTGCGTTGACGCGTATTGGGGTAGTCCCAGAGCCGCCTTTAGTGCCGTGCGAAGGAGGGCGTCCATCCTGTTCGTCTCAGTTTGAGTAAGGTTGTGGTAGGGAAGGTGGTAGGTGAGTCTGCTAATCACTAGAGCTTGCACAATTCGGAGGGTGTCTTTTTCGAGAAGCCCATGTCGGCGGTTTGTAATGCGCCTTATCATGTGCGTTACTTGGGCAATTTGCTGGCGTAGTAGTTGGACAGTATATGTAGCCTTGCCGTTGTGTTGGATGTGGAGCCCTAGTATACGAAGTCTATCTACCCTTGGAATTTGGTTGCCATTCAGATGCAAGGTCACGTCTGGCGGTTTGTCTGTCTTTTTCCGTTTTTTGAACACGAGCAGAAGTTCCGATTTTTCAGCTGCGCAGGTGAGTCCTCCGGCAATGGCGTACCCTTGGACTACATTGACGGCTTCCTGTAGTGCATCTTGAACGGCGCCGTCCGACCCTTTTGTCACCCAGATTGTGACGTCATCGGCGTACAGCGCGTGCTGCACATTCGGAAGTTGTTCCAGGAGCGGTGGTAGCTTTACCATGGCCACGTTGAACAGGGTAGGCGAGAGAACGGAACCCTGCGGAGTACCTCTGCCAGAAAGCTTTATTGTGTCTGACCGAATTTCACCAAGGCCAATGGTTGCTGTGCGGTCAGATAAGAAGGCTCGCACATAATTATAGGTGCGTCTACCGCATCGGGAGGAGGCAAGGTTCTTTAATATGAGGTCATGCGAGACGTTGTCGAATGCCCCTTTGAGGTCCAAGGCCAAAATTGCCCTCGTCTGCGCCGCACTTGGGCCATCCACAACATCTTCCTTAAGTTGTAGAAGTATGTCTTATTCACATATTGTCTCAGCGCTTCGTCTCTTCGATTGCTGTTTCCGTGGTCAGCTTAGTAATGTTTTCGTTCATCTTCTCTATATCCTCATTTTCTTCCTGTCCTAGAGCCCCATACTTGTTCATAAGTAAATTCTGTTTTCGCCCTGTCGACGTCGATGTTGCCCTCCTTCCGTGTGATTAACTTTGTTCTTTTCCGCTTTAGATTGAGGGTTATCTTCGCCCTTACTAGTGTGTGGTCACTAATTTTGACCTCATTAACGACTCCCGTGTCTTGTACTGTACCTGGGTCACTGCACATTATGAAATCTATTTCGCTTTTCGTTTCCCGTTGAGATTTTTTATGCTTACTTCCTATTCTTACGTTTCTTAAGGAAAGCATTCATTACACGGAGTTCATTTCCTTCTGCGAATTGCGCTAGCATGTCTCCTTTGCTAATCTTATCACCTACACCGTAGTTCCCGAATACCTGTTCTCTATTTAGTTTATTTCCTATCTTCGCATTGAGGTCCTCCATTACAATGGTATATTGGGTGTGTACCTTGTTCCATTGCCGTTTCTACACCCTCCTGAAACTGTTCTACAGCCTCGTCATTGTGGCTGCTCATTTGTGCTTGAAGAAACTGTATACCGCCTTCATCGCCTTCTCGTTTTTTTGGCTTAATATAAAACGTACCTTTGAAAGTGTCCCAGCGTGCAGCGGTTCCTCCAGAAACTGAGTAGAAATTATTAAAATAGGACTTTTTCATCTACCAAGTCGCTCCTTTCCTACTTGTACAGACGCCGGCAACAATGGTACTGTGCGCGATGCGTGGTCGTCTCCCTGGCAACCTTCTCGGGCGCGCTACTACTACTTCTACTCAACAGGAACCGGTTCCAAGGACGACATTGCAAAAGTGACAAGGAGGAGAGACGATGGAATGTCGACGCGCTGGGGTACCCGCGGACGTGCAGCGCCGCATGCATGACAAGCGCAGTACTACGCGCCAGTACAGGCAGACGGATTCGAAGGCACCTGCGCCACCCCGAAAGCAGCGAAAGAAAGAACGAATTACTCTTGCACGCTATAGCAAGGTGTCTCATAGGGTGAAGTACGCTTGTAAGACATACATATTTGTTTTTGAGTAGAATATGTATGCCTGCATGGGTTTGTTCTCGTACACTTGGAAATTGACAAACACTCTGTTGGGTGTCGCTAGCGGCGTTTTTTGCACCACTTTCAGAGCAAGATTAAGAACATAATTCCTTTTTTGTGGGGTGAAGGCGTGCTCGTTCGCGTAAATGTGACGCCCGATCCTCCCATTTTTATCACAATCTTAAAAATTTTCCGAATAGTAAACAGTCCCTTTAACTTTGTATTAGTTTTAGTTTGTATCTCCTATTTAGTTTTATCACGACACCTGCTATTCTTTCATTGATGCTATAGAATTTTCCGAAGTTACCTGCAATGTCTTTGTGGGCAAGGAATCCCACGCCCTATTCGCGCTTCTCTGGCTGTCCTCTGTAGCAGAGAACATGCCCGTCATTAAGCGATAAGTATCCATTCATCTGGGTTCCTAACCTCGCTAAGGCCAATAATGTCCCATTTAACACCCTTTATTTCTTCTAGTAGTTCAGCTAACCTGGCTCCGTTCGGAAGAGTTCGCGTGAGAAGAGTTGTTACGTTTAATTTCCAATGGTGTCTGTCCGAGCCCAGAGGGTTTTTGAGTCCCCAACCAGACGACACAGGAAGAGAGACAAGGACACACGAGCGCGGACGATGTGACTCGCCCAACAAGAGGTTTTGATGAAGTTCATTTCTTATACAGTGGGCCCTTCTTTCTGTGTTTCACCTTCCTCGTCCGTCATCAACCTTCTTGATTTATTTATTTATTTATTTATTTATTTATTTATTTATTTATTTATTTATTTATTTGTTAATACTGTCAACCCTCATAGAGGGTCATAACAGAGAGGACAATACAATAACACACTTAAAAAATGTACAAAGTACATAAAGTTGAGTAACATTTGGCACTTCAAAATTAACACAGGTATTTCCTTAAATAACAATTCAAAATTCAATAACAATTCATAATAACAATGCAAAATTCACTAACATTTTTCAAAATCTTTACAATGAACATGAAGTCACTTACATTATTTGGCAATGAAAAAATTAAGTTGAACAGTCTCGTAAATGCGCCTCTACAGCATTTTCGAAGTCGGTGACGTCGTTTAAAACAACAATATCATTTGGTAGTTTATTCCACATTTCTATTACATCTGGGAAGAAAGAATATCGAAATGTGTTAGTATTTGTTCGGTATGCTTTTATGACGCAATCGTGGTTAGTTCGGGGGTTTCTTTTGCCTGGGGCGTCTAAATATCTGAGCTTATCAATCTTAAGTTGATCGTGCATTATCTGGAAAAATACCTTCAGCCTATATTTTTTTCTCCGTAGTTCTAGAGGATCTAAGTTACATCTCTGTAACATCAGCGTGACCGATTCCTTCCTTCGGTACGTTGAGCAAATAAAACGCGCCGCCAGTCTCTGTATTCTTTCCAGCTTCTTCTTAAGGGTCACTTGATGGGGACTCCAAACAACGGCTGAATATTATAATATCGTCCTAATGAAGGTGGTGTATGCAATATGTTTTACGTCACGCGATGCATGTTCTAATTTTTTCCTCAATGTGTATAACTTTTGGTAGGCTGTCGTACAGACGCTATCTATGTGTTCATTCCATGATAATGATCGTGTAATTGTTACCCCGAGGTACTTGAACTTCTTCTGAGTCACATCGTCCGCGCTCGTGTGTCCTTGTCTCTCTTCCTGTGTCGTCTGGTTGCGCCGGTGCCTTTAGGTTTCAAGAATGTACCAACTCGCCCAACAAGAGGTTTTGATGAGGCTTTTTTGAGTGTTCTGTTCCCATACTCGTCTGGTTGCAACCGTGGATGACGTCGTCGTAGGTCCACTGTTTGATTGGTTCGGTCATTTGGGAGGTGTTGGCCATGGTATAGCACTATGGAGGGCACTTCCTGTTCTGGTGCTGAGGAGAGTTAGGCAGATGAGGCATGGCAGTGGTGAGAGCCCGTATGCATCTTTTGTCCAAATCCTCCGTCGGGGCAGGGGTCTGTTAGAGGTGTTACTGTGCATGGCTAAGGCAGGCGAGGGCATATTGATTAAAGGGTAGCAGAAAAAAAGAACGATGATACAGAAAGAACTTGCAAAAAAAAAAAAACCACACGTGAAGATTCGAACCTGGGACCCTTTGGTCTTTTACAGAAGCGTAGCCAAGTCATCTGGGTGTCACCGATGTGTTTACGGAGAGATTCCTGTTACCTCCTCTGGCGAAGTGTGATGCGATGGATTTCAAAATGCACGCGATGCAGAACTTTTGCTGATTTCGATTAACAGGAAGGCATGGCTATCTGTCTCGACTGCGTCGCGGTTGTTTCCGCCGTATTCGTCCGGCCACCCCACGCAATTTTGTTGTTGTTATGTGGGGTTTAACGTCCCGAAACCAGCTCTGATTATGAGAGACGCCGTAGTGGAGGGGCTCCGGAAATTTCTATCACCAGGGGTTCTTTAACGTGCACTGACATCGCACAGCACACGGGCCTCAACATTTCGCCTCCATCGAAATGCAGCCGCCGCAGTCGCTGAGAAGGTGTGGAATTGTTTCTCTACATCCGCAGAGTTCACATGACGGGCTCGTTGTTTTGTTTTTACAGCCAAGAATGTGGAACTTTATTGTCAGGAAGCAGAGATCGAAAATTTTGTTTATGTACGAAAACGCCCTAGCATCTTCCTCAATGCGGAGTCAAGAATCAGTAGCCGATACAAACCCTGAAATGACATTAGTGTGAGCCGTTTTTGGCTAAAATGGCAGCGGCTGGCTATGTGCCGTTTCCTCGGTCATTCTCAAATGGTAAGTATTTAAAGCTGTCGTCTTTGGATGCAGACTAAAGAAGGGCTGCTGCCTTTCTGTGGCCTGATATTTTTGTCAGCTTCAGAGCGTACATACTCCATAATTTCGTACTTGACGTAGTGGCTTTATCGAGCTGATTTTATGCGAGAGTTCACCGACGCTTGTTGTTCTGCTTAATTAAGCACCTTTCAGGCTATGGGCCGCATTGTGTGCGGAGCTTGTTTTTCGGAATCTAGTTGGCCTCGTTGATGCCTTGCGAACTTTTCCGGAAGGTGCTGATAACGTGCGCCCCTAAAATTGATTTGATCTTCCGAGATATCTTTATGTATATACGACAGGGGTAATAGATTTCACTGCCGTTCTTTCGTGCTATTGTCTCTGCACTTTTGTTGCGCTCTATAAGAGCTCTGGTCACACTCGTACGAGTTCCATCTTTCCGTTTTAGCTTCTAGTTACCTGAGGTTTCATCTTTTTTTTCTATTTTTTTTTTGCAGGAAGTCACGAACTCACCAGCCTCCTTTGTCGTGCTTGCGGTGTGCTTTGCTGCTATTATAATTTAAATACAAAACACTTCGTTTGAAATTCAGTCAGGTTATTTGCGGAGTACATCTGGACTTCAAACGGAAAAAGTGGAGCGCTAAAAAAAAAACGGCAGACAAAGAAGCAGGCTACACACGTTGAGCGAATCCTGTGTGTAGCCTGGTTCTCCGTCTGTCGTTTTTTAGCACTCCATTTTTTTCCATTAGAAGCATGAACCAGCTCGTACAAAGACAAGTTCTACTAAGCTACGTCTGGACGCCGTATCAATTACGAAGCCTAATAAAAAAATAATCCACAGCATCATCTACGGTTATAGCACATGCTGCCCCACAATAAATAGTACGTTAGTTCTCGGAACCAATAGCTGCGTGTCATTATTCCTTCGCACAGCCAGTTAGGGACGTCATCAGCCCCATATTTATGGTCTAGATATGATTCAACAAGTATCGCTGTCCTCTGTCTTCACATAGTGCAAGGACTCTGAATTTTGTCTTGCATAACTGTTACTGTCCCTTGGGCCATTCCACACAACTTATCTGCCATAAGCGCAAATACGGGCTTAAAATATGCAGTTGATACATAGAAATGAAAGAAATATCTATAGAACACATGATGCGAAAACAGCTGGCGCTATCGCAATCTGTTTTATTATGAGAGAAAAAATAAAAGAAAAATTAGGAAGTCCGCGGACGGAAGAAGAAGAAGCTGCCGACCAGTGCGGACGTGGAAGGATCGGCTGCCGCTTCTGCAAATGTTTTCGGTCGGATTTTCGTGGTTCTTGTGGCCAAGCTGTGCACCATTCGACGCAGGTTCTTCCGAGGATCACGTCGATACCGGACTTTGTCAGTGAGTGGTCCTTTTGCCGAATTATTGCCGGTGAGGCGCGGGTAGGCTTAGGCCTAACCCGACGAAGACGGGCAACATGCCCACAGTAGACACCGTGATGGGAGAGGAAATCTCTCGCGAAGAAGCGAATCGCCCTGGTTGGACGACAGCGCTGGGCAGGAACAAGAAAGCTCGTCTAGGAATACCAGTTACGGCGGGCAACGCATCGAACGTGGGCTCGATGGGAGCCCACGTTCACCCGGCGCGGGAGAGGCAAATTCAGAGCAATAATCATGGCGGGCAACACCAATGAGCTTGTCGTTTGGCAGTGGAACTGTGCCAGTTTCAAAAGGCGCAGGGCTCCGCTGCAGCAGTTCGTCGCTTCTCAGGCGGTCAAACCGCACGTAATTATCTTACAGGAAACTCTCGGTGAAGCGCTAACCTTCCCGGGCTATCGAGTTGTCTCGGTGCGCGAGGAGGGAAAGCGGGGTTTGGCAACCTTGGTCGCAAGAAAATACTCCTTTCAGGAACACAAACTACAGCTGGGCAAAAACAGGGCGGAGGTAATTCTGGTAGAACTCATCCCGAACAGCTGGCTCAGGAACAGCGTATTTATTCTGAATGTCTACAGCTCGCCGTCGGACATCCGGCAAGCGTTCGCTTCGATCATGACAAAAGCGGTGACTCTGGCTAAGGGGGCCCCCATCGTGGTAGCGGGAGACTTTAACGCTCCGCACGACGCTTGGGGCTACCTTAGGCGAACACCCAAGGACAATAATCTCCTACAGGCGGTGTCGGACTGCTCATTGGAACTGATTACGGATCCGCAGTTCCCGACAAGAACGGGCACGTCGGTAGCCCGAGACTCGACTCCGGACTTGGCGTTCGTCAAGAACGTTCGTACAGCAGGGTGGCAAAATCTGCAAGAGAATCTAAGTAGCGACCACTTCGTGGTGGCTATTACCCTAGCTGTCAATGCGGCTCCCCTCAGGGAATTTAAGGTAACGGACTGGGATGCCTTTCGAAAATTGCGAAGGGAGGATGTTAATGCTGCAACCAAGGTTGTCAAAACGGACCTGAAAGTTGATCGGATGGATTCTCACCTCGCGCACCTCTTAGAGGCCAAAAATTCCATCCTAGCCCGGTGGCGGACGCAGAGGCTCAATCGCAGACTCCGAAAGAAAATTGCGGAACTCAATCGCGAGATCGAAGCTTATTCTATTGAACTATCCAAACAGCAGTGGGACGAAGTATGTTCTTCGGTTGATGGACAGATGAGAGTGGGGGGCAAATGGAACCTCCTTAAACAACTACTTGATCAGTCGCAATCCAAAGGTAACCAGAGATTCGCTATTGACAGAATTGTACATAGTGAAAAGGCGAAAGGTGTTTCTGAAACAGCCCTTCTGCAAGGGTTAGCGGATACCTATCTTCCGCTGGGTCCTTCCGGTGACGCGTACTATCCTCGTTACCGGGGGGGAACGGTGGCGGAGCTGGACGCACCTTTCACTGAACCAGAAATTTGGGAGGTTCTCCAGGAGCTCAACGGACGCTCTGCACCGGGCCCGGATGGAATCTCAAATAGGCTCCTACGTAACTTGGATAGTAAATCCATCCAGAAGCTAACCGAGGAAGTCAACAAAATCTGGGAGACGGGGCTTGTCCCCGAATCCTGGAAGACTGCCTCCGTGGTGCTTATTCCAAAGCCAGGGAAACCTTTAGCACCGGAGAACATGCGGCCGATCTCGCTTACGTCCTGCGTAGGAAAGGTGGCTGAACATGCGATCCACAATAGAGTGTCCCGGTACATCGAAATTAGAGCTATTTCCGCAAAACATGGTGGGCTTTAGGCCTGCCCTATCTGCACAGGACGTCATGCTCCTCATTAAGAGACAAATTATTGACAACTACACCAGAGATACTAGAGGCATACTAGCTCTAGACCTGGCCAAAGCTTTTGTACAGCATCTCTCACAAGTTTGTGCTTGAGGCAGTCTCGGATATGTGTCTGGGACAACGTTTCCACGCATACGTTAGCTCCTTTCCCAGGGAACGCAGGGCTTCCATTAAGATCGGACAACTAAAATCCGCGGAATTTACCTTGGGAGCGAGAGGCACTCCACAGGGGGCCGTCATCTCTCCCCTGCTCTTCAATATTGCCATGAAGGGCCTCTCCGAGCGACTCGCCACGGTTCGCGGGATTAACCATGCTCTCTACGCGGACGATATCACTGTGTGGTGCATGGGAGGGTCCGATGCCGAGGTAGAGCAGGCACTTCAACAGGCACTCAACGTCACGGAGGGCTTTCTAGTCGGTTCGGGAATGAGCCTGTCGCCTGCCAAAGTCCGAGTTGTTACTTTACCGACCCACCCGACAAGGGATGAGGAACCTCACTCCTCTAGAGCACATTCCAATATCTCTATACACACGTGACGGGCAGAGAATCCCCAGGGTAGACTGCATCAGGGTGCTCGGACTGTTGCTGGAGTCGAAGGGGCGCAACTCGCAGATTATAGCTCGCATCACTTCCAAGACGGAGAACATGCTTAGGCTCATACTCAGGGTGTCTCGAACCGCAGGGGTGGGCTGAGCGAGAGCAATCTCCTTCGGCTCTACCATGCGTTTCTCATGAGCCACATTAATTACGTCGCTTCGGCGCTGCACTGGTCCAAAAGGGAAGAGGCAAAAATCGACGCACTAATGCGCACGAGTATAAAGCGAGTTCTAGGGTTGCCTATCAGCACCAGCACTGAAAAGCTCATACAACTGGGCATGCATAACTCCCTCTCGGAGGTGATCGAGGCGCAGAAAATGGCTCAGGTAGTGCGCCTATCGTCCTCGCAGGCCGGTAGACGTATCCTGGAGTCCATTGGCTGCGGTCTTACACAGATTCGTGAACGTAAAGTGACTCTACCGTCTTCTGTCAGAGGTACATTTGCCGTAGCTCCACTTCCCAGGAATGTCCACCCGTAGTACAGTGTAGGACGCCGCATAGCTCGGGCCCGTTCCTTATTGAAGTCAGTTGCAGACAGCCCGGACCTCGCTACGTTTGTCGACGCAGCACAGTACGGGCGTTCTGATCGCTTTGCAGTGGTCTCAGTCGACCATAGTGGCAAGCTCCTATGTGCTGCGTCGGTTAGAAACGTTTCGGCAACGATTGCTGAGCAAATTGCCATTGCTGTAGCAATGAAGGACGTATCGCGTCCAAATGTCTTCACGGACTCGCGGTCCGCTGCCAGAGCTTTCGCCTCGGGCTCGATCTCGCGGGAGGCAGCAGCTATCCTCGGCAGCGAGGGGGCTGCCGGGTTTCACACCATAACATGGTTCCCGGCCCACATGGGGGCCAACGTACACCCCGATGTCCCCAACTCCAATGAGTTTGCCCATGACCGTGCGCGAGGTTTCACTCACCGCGGCGGTCCCGGCGAATTCGCGGGCGGGGATGCCGGCAGGTACAGGGACCCGCTCCTCACTTTTCACGAGATCGTGACTCATTATCATCTCTCTCGGAGGGTCTTTCCACTTCCTCACCCTAAACTCACTCGTCCGCAGTCTTCGGCCTTCAGGATGCTCCAAACGGGGTCTTTCCCTTCGCGAGGCAGGTTTAGTAACTTCTCGCCCAACGTTGAACCGCATTGTCCGAACTGTGGAGAGGCTTACTGCTCACTAGCTCACATGCTCTGGCAATGTCCTGCGTTACGTAACACAGAGTTCAGCAAAGAAGAGGACTGGGAGGAAGCCCTGAGAAGCGGCGACCTTTCGGTTCAACTTCGGGCTGTCCAGAGAGCCTGCGAGAGGGCGGAGGGCCACGGTCTTCCTGTCCCTGCGTGGGAGCGGCCCGCAACTGCTACAGGATCCCCCTAGAAGGGGACGTCCAACTGCAGTTTCTCAGGACCAAAATAAAGTTCTGTGCCTGCCTGCCTGCCTGCCGCGGTACAATACTTTTGGCATATGGGTTCAGTTCGTTGCTGTCGCGAAAAAGAAATAAAAAAGGAAAAATGTGCTGTTTTCGTATTGGCTCGCTTGTGTGTATAGCTAAAAAAAAACAGATTTTTGAATGTCGACGTTGCAGTGTCAGAACTAGATTCAGCTGCGCTATTTGGTTGTAGCTAGCGTGATGTCGACCAATAGAAGAGTCGAGAACAAAACAATAGGCAAAGGAAAGATCAGACAACGATGTAAATGTGCTATTAGCTAGGTTTCATAAGTTAGCTGACAGCACAGGTTGTTTGTGTCCTCCTCGCCTTCCTTCCACGTCGCCTCACCTTTCTTTGAGCATGTACGAGCTTGGCTTACCCAACTTCAGAAGACGATAGTATACAGACGTCTTTGTCAGTCCGAATTCGCTTGTCCATTGACTTATTATTACATTTTCATTTTTTGGTCCTACCCTTCAGAAGCTTTAACCGTGATCCGTGGTTTTATGACGGTCGCAGACTTTGCACAAAGTCCTTATATATTACTTGTATAGGAATTTTTGTTTTTCCTCCTCGGGGGGGGGGGGGGGGGCTGCACGAAGGAAGTGGGAGGGTAGGTTTTTAGGACATTCTCGGGAGTGGCACACAGCTCAGTAAGGGCTCCATCAAAAATTCCCCATTCGAAAATTTGAAAGAGCGCTCGAAAGGCATGAGAGCTGCACTGCTGGGCACTGACAAGGTTTTGAAAAGCTTGATGAGCACACATAGTACTGCTACCGCTAGACCGCTTAAATAAGCGCATCTATAGATGCGTTCCCGCCGAGAATTATGATGGTCATTGAGAAAATGGTAAAATACTTGAGAAGCAGAGAATTACGGTGTTGGAAATAAAAGCAGTGACCGAAAAAGGCTAGCGGTTCTTCTGTACTTGCATGCGCTCTCACATTTCCTAAAGGACGTGGCTAACTTGTGTGGTGTTGAAGTATCTTTATAAATGCGAAGAATTTCTTGGCGAACTTAAGTGACTTTGACCATATCTATCTGTCTATACTCGGGTACAGGTGAAGAAAAATTCGGCTTCATCCCTTCAAATGACCCCCCTCACGCCAATGGCGCCACTCTGTCAACGTGAAGTCGCAGTAGACAGCCTCCGCGTCTCACTCTGATTTCCCTCTTGAGAGCGGGGTGTTTCAGTGAACACTTTCGTGAACACACGGTGTTTCAGTGAACACTTTCGAAAATTCTTAAAAATAGGCTTTTCGAGTGAGCAAAAAAGGAAAACCACCTCATAAAGAAACTGTTCGCTGAGGTAAACGCCATGAAGTCTCAAAAACGTGCTTATTAATTGATATTGGATAACTAAGTAATATTTACTAATTACACTTTTGTCAGACTTTGTGGGATTATTGTTAATGATCTATGTTAATGTAAAAAGCGGAACACAGGAAATTAAACAAACAAGAAGGTATTGTAAAAATGACACGTATGACACAGTCTACCGCTCTTCATCGAATTCTTTTAAAGCGACAACTTTACCGGCCTAGTCGAGCGAGTTGCGTGTATCTCCACTTGCCCTTGACCGCGTGACTAGGGACGCTCCGCCCCCGCGCGTATGTGTGTGCGTACGTGTATGTGCGTGTGCGCGCTTGATTCGCCGCGCTCCGTCGCCGCTGCTGCCCCGACAACGACGACGATGATGATCGTGGTTAGTTTGAGGAAAGGACGCTAATTTCTGCTGCCCATGTCGGGAGCGCGGCTGAGCGTCCGTGGAGGTATGCCGAGGTAGGGGAAAGGGACTGAAATGAGAGTAAAGCCACAGTGGAAGACTCCAGAAATTTAGACCACCTGGGGTTTTTTAGCGTGCACTGACAACGCACAGTATACACGGGCCTCTGGCATTTTCGCCTCCACCGAAAATGCGACCGCCGCGGCCGGGATCGAACCCGCGTATTTTTTGGGTGGCAGCGGAGCACCATAACCACTACACCATCGTTGCGGATATTTCCCCGACAGCTGCCGCTGCTGATTACCTACCTCGCTAGCTGTATCTTCGTGATTCACCTCTCTCTACCACGTCGGCAATAGCGGGTTAGCGCTTTAGTTGCTTCTGTTCAGCCGTTGTGTCATGGTCGCGCGATGGAAGTAGTTGTTGTTGTTTTGTGGGGTTTTACGTCCCAAAACCAGTTCTGATTATGAGAGACGCCGTAGTGGAGGGCTCCGGAAATTTCGACCACCTGGGGTTCTTTAACGTGCACTGACATCGCGCAGCACACGGGCCTCAACATTTCGCCTCCATCGAAATGCAGCCGCCGCGGCCGGGATTCGATCCCGCGACCCTCGGATCAGCAGCCGAGTACCTTAGCCACTAGACCACCGTGGCGGGGCGATGGAAGTAGTGAGTGAGGACGCTGATACATCTGTGCTATAAGGTTGTGTGCGCGTTCGCAGCGGGGAAAACGGCAAGCTGCGTTATTTGCTGCCGTAAAGCCAAACCGTGAATAAATCATGCAAACAATGCAAAAACATGTGGCCAAACCAGCTTCGCAACACAGCACAAGTTTTCGTTTGCACAATCGCCCCTATCTGAGCTAAGCCGCAGCCATTGTTTCTTCGTCGCAGTATAAAGTATACCATCTGGAGTTACTCGGGCTCCAGCGTTGGTTTCGCGTACCCGAGTAAAAATTCTTCGAAACAGAATTTTTCGATCCCCGTGGTCAACCCTTCTGCTTCTTTAGACACTCCGGTAACGCTCAACGCTGGGTTCTTGCAATAATAATTTAAAAAAGAAAATTACTCCCTGTCGTGAAGGAACGTGACAATGAGTGTAAAATACGATAAAGTTTTTCCATTAATCAAGATGAGTGAAACTGCGTGGGTTTGTCTCGGTTTTCCTTACATTATTTGCAAAACTGCACGAAGGGAGAACAGCAGAAATGCATACTAACAACCGAAATTTTTATTGAGGAAACGCAGAATATATAGGGCGAAAGGAACACGTGCGCATGATTAAACAACAAAAAAAAATCTACATGTGCGCAT
The DNA here is from genome assembly GCA_013339685.2 of Hyalomma asiaticum. NCBI lineage: Eukaryota > Metazoa > Arthropoda > Arachnida > Ixodida > Ixodidae > Hyalomma > Hyalomma asiaticum. The sequence goes on from CM023487.1 coordinate 12,141,982, forward strand.
CAAGACGACGAATATTTGCTTTGTGTAATGGCTTAGCGACGCAACTATGTCCGACTTTGAAAATCAGACTTCAACGTGCTCGCGTGTTCTACATTCTTTACAAATGGAATTTGCACATATCGCCGAGGATGACGCCAGCAGTCATTTTCAAGGCCAAGTTAAAGATATTATTCCTTTTTCAAGGTGTACAAGCATGCTCGTTCCCGTCAATATGAGAATGGATCTGCTTATTTTCGACACAACTCAAAGAAATTTCCCGAGCAGCAGGCAGTCCGTTTGAGAACAGTTAAGACACAAATGTATTGAAGTGAACAAAAAGTGATAAGCCTTTTTATTTACAATCTTTTGTGCAGGTCACCTTTATTTCAGCCTCATTTGCGTCCTATGACGTCATATGCAAGATTTACTTTAAGTGGCATACACGAAGCTTTGCATTCTTTTTCTGTTGAAAATCTGTTGTGCCTTGGGCCAGAATTTGGACGCGTCAACGATCTCTCCTGCTTGCACTCGACTTTCTCAATGTCAAAGTAATAGGATGAGACAATGGGCAACCAAGTTCTGGATGGCTTTCTGTGAGGCTTTAGGCATCTTGAGTTTGCTGTAATGTGAAAAGTCGTAGTTAGAAATACTGAGGCTGCGATATATGTTCTGTTTTCATGCTAAACAGTTGTCGCTAAATTCACAGGCCAGGAAAACCACGGAAACAACACGTAGCGTCATCGCCAGAATGCACTCCTATACTTCGTATGGTGGTGCCAACGTGCGACGCTGTCACGAAAAAAAAAAAATTTTTCCAGTGTATCCCACCTCGTGACTGCTGAACTCATCCTGTCCGACTCCAAGCAATGCATCGAAATACTATCTTGCTCTTGCCACGACACTTCGTTTAAGGATGATGATGACGATGTTCCTTAACGTTTGGCATCTACCCAGTTCGGGGGATTAGCCAAGACCCAGGTGGATTCGACTTTAATTAGCGAAATTATATTACCTGAATTGCTTATTCGCTCTTTGATATGAATTTGAATATTGCGAGTATAATATTCTTGGATAATGAATAATTTGATAAGAAGGAAAATAATAATAAATCAATGTTATTGTCAGTGTGAGGGCGACGCTTTGCTTGATGATAATTATGATAATGACCTGTAGCTGAGCCTTTTGTGGCGTGCGAGCGAATTTAATGTGCCCTAGCCAGAATATTGGCGAAAATACATAAAAGCATACATAAAAATTAGGTGTTGCTTTGCTTTCGCAAACACCGATGACCAGCGGAGCTGCAGGGGCCTATCAAGGCACTGTCATTTCTTTAGGAAAGTAATTTTTTAGGAAAATGATTTGAGGAAAATTATTTTAGGAAAATACTTTTTTAGGAAGGAGAAGTAATTTTTTAGGAAAACCACATCTCATTATTCTTGCTGTATGTAAGCCTTCTCTATCTTTCTTTCTCTCTGTCAGTATA
>CM023487.1:12143543-12175262 GCA_013339685.2 Hyalomma asiaticum
CGTTTATTATTATTATTATTATTATATTATTATTATTATTATTATTATTATTATTATTATTAATTTGCAGCCGCTCTCGACGCTAGGCACGCGGGCCCTTGCTCGGCCCGCACGAGCATTTACAACGGCGGAAGGCAGCTATGAGACGCACGGTCTTATACATTGTGCTGACCGAAGTTCTTGCCTAGTTCCATGGCGCTGCACATGGCGTATGCAACGAAGCATCCCTGCCGCGGCGGTCGCATTTTCGATGGAGGCGAAAATGCCAGAGGCCCTTGTACTGTGCGTTGTCAGTGCACGTTAAAGATAACCCCAGGTGGTCTAAATTTCCGGAGTCCTCCACTACGGCCTTTCTCTCCTCTCAATCTCTTTCATGCCCTTTCCCCCACCCCCACGGACGCTTAGCCATGCTCCCTACATGGGCTGCAGAAATTAGCGTCCTTTCCTAACCGAACCACAATCATCATCATCATCATGATAGGGACGCCAGCAACACTGGTTACTTCGTTCTTGCAGCATTAATTTGCTTCGGTTTATGATTTGCTGATTTATGGCGTTTACGTTCCGAAACTACATGATTATGAGAGACGCCGTATAGGGGAGCGCTCCCGAAATTTGGATTACGTGGGGTTCTACGGCGTACGCTGACAGCGCACAACACACGGCTCTCAACATTTCGCCTCCCTCGAAATGCAACCGCCACCGCCGGGATTCGATCCCGCGACTTTCGGATCAGCAGCCGACTTCCATAGCCACTAGACCACCGTCGGGGGGAGGGGGGCTTGCTTCTATTTATTATTGCAGTAGGTCAAATAAAGTATTATGCCAACAGCGATCTCCCACTGCAGCACGGCCTGGTCGCCAGTTTAAAAGATGCCGTGAGACGGGATGCTATCCTCGAGATTGTCAAATTCCGCCATGTTGTGAAAATGTGTCCTATTGGCACGCTCTGACTGGCCCAGAGTGCAGCTGCAGGCTCTCTGATTGGCTGAAAAGTGCCGCCATTACAGAATTTGATAAGATGGTGGAATATGACCGTATCCAGGAAAGCACTCACAAACTCGTAGACACTCGCTGGCAGCGACAAAGCGCAGACTTTTTCTCCGCTGGAAAGGAAAGCTACGGCGTGTGATGTAAAATGCATTTTTAAGTAATGATTTCCTGCTTTTAAGCAACACCAGCGAAACCCGCCTGCATTTCACAAACATCACCAAAGCTATCAGAGCCAAGTTGAAGACGTTTATCCCTTCTTACGGAATATAGCAAGGCTTGTTTCGGCGAATGTAAGAAACAATCTTGTCATCCACTATCTTCTGATGCTAATTTTAGCAATTTCAAAATTTCCGCAGAAGGTCACTCTATTTTGTGGGGATCGGGGCGCCGCGCGTCCCGCGCGACGCCTTGTTTTCCTCGGAATGTCCTTACATTCCCCTCTCCCAGCTGGACCGAGCGGCGACCCGTCGCTGTAGAAGGCCGCCTACTTTGCCCACGTCCCACGTGGTTCGTAACCAGTCTGTCATTGGACAGCTGGCCGGTTCTCGGAGGTTCGCTCTTTTGGGGTTTGGAGGTGCTCAGGGAGAACTCGCTAGCACTCGGAAGGGTGTGCACTACTTTTGCGACTCTCCGGCCGACGAGGCCGTCGGCCGGCTCGCGCACCATTCCGAGCCTCAACGACCACCGGCAGTGGCCTGCGATCGGCGCCCATCTTTCACTGTATGTTCATTCCCTGCTATTTTCCTTTTCTGGGGGCGCGCGGTCGCAGGTGCGCTGGCCGAGGGTTAGGTGGCTCTCCCCCTACATGGTCTTTGTGCTTTCTGTTACGCGTTGTATTGATTGTTATTGTCCTTTCTTTGTGTTTCATTTGACCTTAGATTCAGCCTGTTTTATTTGTGTAATTAACCTGTTATTAAATTACCATGCTCGGAGAGTGACGTCTAATGTTCTGCTCTTTCGCCGCGTGCGCCGGCTCGGGCTGCCCCGCAGGCCGCGGGCTGACGCGCGCGGCAGCGCAGCAGTGCATAGCTTGAGATGAGCGAGCGCGCGGACGCGACGGCCCCATTCTATGCTCGTCGGGTGCTTGAACACCACGGCACGGTGTTGCTAGCGGCGTGGTCGCTGCTCGTAACTCCACAATTTAAATAGGTATGCTGTGTCTCCACGGCGTCGTAAAAAGTGGATGCTCCTAAACGACAAAAATATGCGATGAACATTTCTGGGCGCGCTTTTACCGAACTACATGACGCACGTCGCCTGCAATGCACAAGCGTGGAATCCAGAAGGGGATTCGCACAAAGGGAATAGAAGAATGGGCGCTTTTGTTCGAGCGCTTGCAATGGAGTTGGCAATTTTTGAGACAAGAAGACCCCTTGTCGTGATCCACCGGCACCGCGTGCACACAACTGCCATTTTTAGTTTCCGAGAGTCGCATATAATATTTCAGTAGGGCCCAGCAGGAGCGCTGGGCGGCCAATCGAAAGCGGTGCGGGTCGAAGCGAGGGGGTCGGCGGTAGGTTTCCTGTATACAGTAACTTGGAGATTATACTGAGCATATACACCTGTATATGCCGCCCACCGTAGGGAGAACCCTGCATCGTAGTATGAACACCCGTGGTCACGCTTGTTTGTACCGGTGAAAAGGGTACACGTCTGTTTTACAGCGTTAAGTTCTTACAGGCTCGTTACAGTGGTCAAAATTGGTGGTGGTGGTGTCCGCCGCCGTTTCCGCCGCTGTTGTCTGTAGCCGTTATCAGCTTAAATGAGAAAAAAGAATTGAAGGCAGCTCCCCGCCTGTGCAATCTGAATAAGCAGCGTAGCTGGCGAGCAAGCACCGCCGCGTTGCGAACGCAGTTCGAGTTGTTCTTTTTCCGTATTTCTTCACCTTTCTGTTCTTTCTTTGTCTCTTTATAATCTGCACTCTCTTCTCCTTTCCTTCATCCTTACGCTGACACACACATTCTCACCATCCCTTTTCTTTCTCACTGCCTATGTTATGCTATGCTATGCTGAGAGTTGCTTGGCACATATCCACTTTCTGTGGCTCATAAGCTATACTATATATACAAGGCTATGCCATGCTTTGACCTCATACCCCTCTCCTCTCCTTACTTATCACCGTCGCAGCTAGAACAAGACTCTTCGTATGCCTTTAGTGGGTATCAATGAACAGGTCGCTAAAAATGATGTAGGACGGCAACGTCTTGCCGAAGAGAAGTCCGCATGTCGATACGTTGGTTCCAGCGGCTTTCCCTGCTCTACGTCGTTTTTAGCAATCTGTTCATCTATTCAAGGCTCCATTTTCCCCTAAGCTTCTCTTATAGCGGGCATGTGACAGAGTAACGAGGAGAATACTTAGCATGCATCACGGCACACCATCGTTCACATCATTAATCGCTCCACACTTGTCGTACAGTGCGATTGGTGTGGGCGCCCGTCCATCGTGGTGTATGTCTAAACGAGATGGCTTACCCTCGCCTCCATTCCGCCCCCTTGTTATATTTCACTGCGGCGCTGGTGGCCCTACCGTCAGTCTTTCGAACCTCCTCTATATATACCACACTATGCATAGGTGTGCTATTTTACTTCTCCCGTCCTCATTTGCCTCACCCTCACACCACCCCTACCCACGCTCACTTTCCTTTCCCACTATCTTGCTATACTATACTATTCAGTGGTGCACTATGCTTTACTCTCTGCCCTCGTTCTTTCGCGCCTTCTCAGCCTTCTTGCTGCACTGTAGTATACGTGGATATGCTTTGCCATTCACCATGTATAGGGGCTTTTTCTGAAGCAACGTCAACAGCTGGCGTGGCTCCTTTGTAGAACACCTACCTTCCACGCAGACGGCGTGGGTTCGATTTCCACTCGAACCCAGTCAGCATTCTTACGATGTTAGTACAAAGGACTCGAATGAAACGTTAAGTGTATTGCAGATAAAGCGTTCCGATCTGGTAGCGCGAGATGGTAACTAGGTGCGAAAAGAACTCTCTCAGTTTAACCATCTAGAGAGGACACTGAGCCTTTGTTTCGTGGCCCTCTGGCGCATGCCCGGTATGCCTAGTTTTGTGTGGACGACAGACATTTTACCTCGAGCTGGAATCGATGCGCTGTTAAAAAAAGTAAAATGTGAAACATCCTTACCACCGCAACGATGATAACATGCAGCCCTGTCCTTGAATATGTTTTCACCACGGGGACATTCCCCATGGTTGTACCACTCACAAATTCGGCTTGTCGGGTTAAACCAAGTGGGAAATGATTTGAGTTTCTCGCTGCACGCGGACTGATTCACCAAAGCACAGACTCCATAATCTGGATCTAGTAAATCGAAGAAAGAACGTAGCATTTTGTCAGCACTTTCGCACCTCTTGATGCTCTAAGGCATATTGCACTCGTATTTCAATGCACAATAGCCACGAAACGAAGTGGGAAATTACCTCTGCAGGTAGCATTGCAGTCTGCTTGACTTTGAAACAAATTATTCCCAGTCATGTCACATCCAAAGATTTTTTCGCACGTCTTTGATGTGGAGTTGTAAAACCATCCGGTCGCATAAGCTCTGCATCTACCATTGCTCGGCGTACGGCTGCAGTATCTTGGCATTTTATTTCCCTTAGGAAGCGAAACACCTGAAAGTTATTCCAAGCGAATTGCTTTGCATGTCAAAAGTATCATGACTATGAAGTGTCAAGAGTATGAATGCATCATAATACAGATCAACTAGAAATTTAAATTATTCTTCGTTTCAAAAGAGAGATGCAAAACAGGTAATTGCAAAGACCTTTGCGACATAATGGGTTCTATAATGACATGCGTGTCGAAATATGATTTCGTAATACAGCAGTTTATTCAGAAATATTAAGCACTTAACGGCAGAAAAGAAATAAATCTTAATAGTTGCGCCCACGAGTCGTATACGCTATAAACAAACTTTACTGTAATCATTCCTAACGCCACAGATATATGCGTCAAACACAAAGGCGACAAAAATAAAACTGTGCGCCGTGGTTACAAACTCACCATTAACAATAAACTGACAATTCTGCGAATTTGAACGCGCGTTATAACATATCTTAATTAGGTTGCTAAATAATTAGCACGCTTTTGACGCATTGTGACGTCCGCCGCTGCTGATAGTTTCCTTCTGAAGAGGTCTTTCGTTTTCCTCCAATAGCCACTTTTTAAAATATTTTGAAACTGTTCTCTTAAACACCCTGTGTGCCCACACTTGTAGGGATTCCTTCATAGAAAGCATAGCAACAGGAAGCGGACATAGGAAGGAACCAGCGGAGAAACAATAAACGAAAGAGATTTTAGTAATTTGAGGAGATCTGAGCGTAGTATACAACACGGCAGTACGTGTCAATCTGGCAAAGTGACGTCTTGTGATAACAGTTTATTGGGGAAAAAGTGAGACCTAACCCTGAGGAGAACAAGAACCATACATTAGTAACTGTGACCGTAGGTGTGTTCCACCGCAGAGGAAAAAGGACACTGGCGGGCAAGAAGCAATCACGACAAAGGTAATTAACGACTTCTTTAAAAATTGTTAGCGCAAAAGAACACACGGACTGACAAAGAGCACAGGACGGGCGCTAGGAGGAGCGCCAGGACACACGCCTATAGCGACCGGACCCGTCTCTTCAAGTTCGACCGCCGCCTGGACTGCAGACAACAGTGTTTTAGCGGCTGTGGTTGGGTGTCTCATTCACATGATCATTCGCCTTCCGAATTGGTATGAACATCGCGCTGCTTGCCATCATTGAGGCAGCGAGGAGACCATTGAACATGTTTTGTGTTACTGTCCCGCCACAGCGCGGATAGGCTCCCGCTGGCGGCTACGCTGGCACACATTGACGACAGGCCGGCTACGCTGGCCTGTAATCAAAGTGGTCGCCATCTTGAAAATACCGACCTCAACTGTCATCGCTCCGGAAGTCGATCAAGGCTTTGTTGATTTTTTTACATGGCAGTGGCCCATTGGAAAGACGCACGCATTGGAAGACGTGTATTCTTTCAGTTTTTTTTATTGCGATAGCAATTATATGGACAGTCTCGGCTGGTTTTTGCCGTCCCCGTCGCCGCTGTCATGAACCGTATATGTATAAGGACGTACATATATATAAAATTCCCAAAGAAAAACAATTCGGATAAATACTTCCGACGCGCGGAATCGAACCAGGAACTTCTCACTCCGCAGCGCGTGGCGCTAACCACTACGCCACAAAGAGCAGATCCTTAAGAGAGCTAATGGCGAGCCTTATATACACATCCTTTACCTCTGGCAGGACTCAGAGACGGCAGGCGCTTATAGCGTTTCTTCATTACCAGCGAGATGGCGCGAGGAGCGCCACGGGCAGCCGCCTTTGCAACAGGAGCGCTGTTCAAACTGAGAGTATCCATTGTGACAGCTTATTCGCGCTCGTTCGGTGTATATCTATGCGTTCGTTTCGTGCGTGCTTCACTTGATAGTTCGCGCTCATCTTCTGTTTGTTCATTTAGCGGCCTCCCCTAGCTTTGTATGTGTAGCTTTGTGACAGACAACGTATAAAGCCCTTCGTACCAGCACGCGCTGCCCACGGGAGGCGCTCACTTAGCAAGTGCATGTTTGCAACAATTAATATTGCTCCTGAAGCTGCGAGCCTCACTTCGTATAGCATTACACTTTCTTGCTATCGCATTCATTGCTTGGTCCTTGCGGCGAAACTGTGACTTTTTATTCCCTTCGTCTTTGTTTCTTTTCTCCCTTCGCCCAGTGCAATGTAGCCAACTGGATGATAAAATTCTGGCTAATCTCCCTGCCTTTCTCTCATTTGCCATCTCTCTCTCTCTCTCATATGCGGTGTATATCTGAAGCAGCAGTTGAAGTTTAAGGTTAAGCACGAACAAAAGAGGCTTTCTTTAACAACAGAGGCGTTCAAAGCCGAGGGTGTGTCGTATGTCGGGTCTTGATGTCACGCAGGACGGGAAAAGGGGATCCGCTCTTGCCCACGATGCGCTGCCCGGCCTTGCTCTCAGTCCATTGCTACATGATAGTGATTATGCGAAGGCCGATGCGCGATAAAGTGTAGAAAAACTAGTCCGAAGTTGCGGCATCGGTGCATCGTGAAGTTCCACGTACGGTCCATGGTGATGGTGCTGCACGGTGTTGAATCAGGCGGCCTTAGCCTGGCATACAAAGCCGGCACTTGTTTTGCCCGAGCCTCCCAAGGATTGCTCATTGATGTGTCAACAGGCATTGATCAACCCAGTGTCTCTAAGGGAGTCTATTAGCAATCGTTGCACCCTCTTCCCTGATGTCGCGGGTCCTTCGGGGAAAACAAAGTGCTCAGAGGAGCTGTGCGCAAGGCGGCTCTGCTGAAGGCCGCGGACCAATGCTGCTCTTTCGTCGCCGAATTGCGGACATAACCAGAAGAAATGTTCAGATTTGCCCATGTTCGGTCGGTGGGTAATGATTAAGGGTGGTATGACCAACATACTGATACATCATGATATCAATAATTTGACACATTTGTCACTTACGTCACGATTAACGATAAAAGAACAGCTTCGCTGCTTTGACGGTTTTCACGACGTAGAATTGGCTTGATCCTTTCTTGTTTTTTCTTCACGATCCGCGGCGAAACGGGTTTTTAGTCAGCCTTTGCCGGCTCTTCCAAGAAGACGCCCACACAAGACACATAGCGCGTTCGGTTATTAAATAAATAAATAAATAAATAAATAAATAAATAAATAAATAAATAAATAAATAAATAAATACCTGTCGTCTTGTTACATAACGTCGCATGTTCGCTGTCGAACCCCCTGCTTTGGCGTGTTCGGTTCAAGCTCCAAGCAGGACGTGGTGCGTTCGGTTCACCTCGCAAAAAAAACAAAGGGAATATTATAGAAGAAAGCACATTATTCGCGAATAAGCCACGTATTTCTCTCCCCTAAGCTAGGTTACTTAGCATAAAAGGAGTCATTTCAGCAAAATTTCATTCTAGTTTCTAAGGATTCAGGACGCGTGGCTTCATCGCGGGTTATCCATGAACGTATTCGCAGCACGTCCTCCCTCTACTACTGTGATGGAAATTTTTGGGAGGACACATCCCTTATTGCAATTGCATTTAAGTGCAGCCTTGAGGCACTATAGCTCGCCAATTGGAATATTATAGTCCCTTTTTAAACATGCATCCTCCAGTCAAAAAGTCTTCACCTTCGTTTTCATCATTAACTGCATTTATGCATTACGCGATTCGCAGCGAATATTTTAGGTCATTTGACAAGCATTCCGCACCTTTAACTTGCATACCTTAAAGGGAAACTAAAGTGGAAAGCTATTGTTCTCGTATTAGCAGATTACATTTTCGCATTGTAAAATGCGCCGCCCTCCCGCGGAGAAAACGCTTCGTAAGCTAGAAAATACGCAAAAACAAAATGCATGTGGCGACGCCGCTGGGTGCTTCCCGCACTGATACGTTTGACGTCATACGTCTTAGACGGCGTCTACTAAGGCCCACATAAGTATTTATAGATGCACTTCGTATGCAGTATGTTCTAAGGAAACGAGAGTCTTAGCATGGCGTGTTTCAGAAAGTTGTGCTGTGCCGACGTGGCGTCAATGCGTAACAAATTAATCATGTCTGTGACATCACCTCCTCAATGTTTCGGTGCAGCATTCCACGATGAAACTTCGACCTTGACTTTCTCTTCGAACAGTAAACATAATTCGACAAACTTTGCGACAATAGGGTTCCCGAAGAGTAATGTATCGGTCCAAACCGCTTTATTGTTTCACTTAAAGGGGAATCCTGGCGGTTTTTTTTTTTTTTCACCATGTTCTGATATGGATGTTTTCGAATGGTACTGGTAGTCCTGTAGCAGCCAGGGTGATTCAGTTTGCCCAGAAAAGCACCAATAATTTTAAATAACCGTGTGAACCGAGTGTCTAAACCAAAACCGAAACGGGTAAACGCTTCGAGCAGCGCATGCGATGACGTCACAGCCTCCCCGCCGTCAGAAATGGGTAGCTGGTGGCATAAAAATGACAGTGGGGAGGTCACGCGACGCTTTGCCAGCTTTTCTGAACTTAACAGCGACGGTTTGAGTGCTGAACTACCGCCGTTTTGCTTGTAACGGTCCGCCTGCTCGGGTTGCAGCACTGAAGGTGATGACGTCAAAAACACAGGGTGGTCCCCGTGATAATCCGCTGAAAATGTTTAAAATTCATTTTCGGGAAAACTAAATAACTTGTGACCGCCTGGCTTGGCATATATGCTTAAAGTACCGACTAGAATATAATTTAAAAATTTTATTGAGATCAGTGGACAATGAAAAATCGCTGGAGATGCCCTTTAAATGTCCCTTTAACATTTAGAGTTTACATGCATACGCACAACGCTCTGTAATCATACCTGCCTTCTGCCCCTATAAACTGTACGCATCATCGCTATCGCTTCAGTTTATGCATAAAACCGTGGTCTTGAATGCAACGGGGTCGTTTTAGTTGGCAGATGTTGGCAGTTAACACGTGTAACGATTCCTTTTACGGATATAACACTTACCATTTAATGCGGAAATTAATGCAATAAGAATAATCCTCATTCCGTCGTTTGCTGGAACGTTTCTGCTGATGTATTTCACTGGATCAGTAAAGTGTTTTCTTCATATAGGTTCGACGCGCCCCACGTGTCTTACACGCAAGCGCTCAGTTAAACTCCCCGGTATGCGTCGGCTCGGTCAATGACATTTGTTCCCTGCGGCGTTCCTAGACCGTAACTGGAGAATAATTTATATATATATATATATATATATATATATATATATATATATATATATATATATATATATATATATATATATATATATATATATATATATATATGAGACGTAGCACTTCAGTAAAGTTTCATTTATTTGTCGACGTTTCGGTCAGAGCCTGACCTTTCTCTATATATATGATAGGCAGGTGTGTGCGTATGTGTCTAGTTCATAAGTGGAAAAGTATTCCGGAAAGGGCATAGATAAGTTTAACATAATGCTCTGTCTCTAGCTCTAGTGCCTTCATTTGATGGCCCCTTCTCGCCATTGCTCATCGATTCAGCGGATATTTTATTACTCTTATTTTTCATAACATAAACATCAAGGCTTAAAGTCTATTCCACTTACAATGTCTCGTATATGTTCAACTGATGCAATCACTCGCGACTTAGGCGCTAATATTGCTCACTGTGATGTGGTTAATAAGATTTTGCAAGCACGTCTTAAAGGCAAGTCGATGCTTAGAGGTACACTTGAGGAACATTTCTCGGAAGATCAGCAAAGCTCGTAAATGATGTGCACTACATGTTACTCGCAAAGATATTAAGCCACTTCAAAGATCCTTCGAACTTTAAGATTAATACCTTGGTAATACAGATCAGTTCAGGGGGAAATTTAAAAAGAAAGAAGCCATCTAATGAATACTGTTGACGTAGATGCGACTGCCTCTGGAGCTATTTTTGGTGTGCGATGTTACCAGCGAGGAAGAGTGTCACATATCGGATTTCACTCGGCATGGGCTCTTTTCATGTGCTTCCTAGAAGATTCTGTGGCGGGGCTTGTTGGTATCGCGGTCCGAAAACTGATTGGTCTTCTCTTTTTTTTTTTAATCTTCACCGTACTTTCTTCCATGCTGAAACAACAATAATGTTCCTGCAGTAGCACCAACTAGCCGAAAGCGCAGCTGATGGTGCGTTGTTCAAGATTGCAACCAAACCGAGCATGGCCGCACGCCGCGATTAGCGAATCCCGGTCTATGTCCTAGCGTATGTATTCGTGCAGTTTCTCTCATTGTGTGTGCTTCTTCAAAAGCTCGATGTTGTCGTTACTTTAACCTGTGCCGCTCTAAACACCCTGAGGGTGTTGTTTAGTGTACCTCGAGGACGCGTCGGGATATCTTTTCACGCAGCATTGCCCCACTCATGTTGTCCTATATGCGCCCTCCATACGCAATACCTTTAGGTGTTCTTTTGTGTTCCAAGTGGTAGCCGCGCATGCCCGCGTAATACACGTTGAATGATACAGAAATCATGTGGTTTCGTGAGCCGAAGGGGGCCTTCACTATGTGACGTTGTTTGTTCATGGAATAAATGTCTGTGCGCTTCATGCGTGGAAACGACATTACAGAATTTCTACGTAGGGATCTCTTGAAATTACTTTGCTTTATTGCCTGCTCTGGCGTGTTTCGTATACGCGTGGTGCCTATCACACGTGGCGTTTAGCGTTTCATCCTTCTTCATACTCATCTGCAATAGATTTCTAGGCTGTAGGGGTTCTTCTTACTAATAACTACTGCTAGCAGCGGCATCGCCGCTAGCAACCCCCTGCAGTGGGTTCGAGCACTCAACGAGCAGAGAATGAGGTCGTCGCGTTCGCGCGCTAGCTATCTCAGCCATGCCATCGCCGCACTGCCGCGCGCTTCGGCCCGCGGCCCGACTCGAGGAAGGGCAGCGCGAACCGTCGCACGCGGCTAAAGAGGAGAACATTAGGCGCATCTCTCCGAGCATGGTAATTTAATAAACATTAAAATAGTAACAAATAATACAGGGCCGAATCTAAAGATCGAATTACATATAAAGAATAACGATAAACAACACGCGAACACACACGAACACAAACAAAGGACAATAACAGACAACAACACGCGAACACAGAATAACACACAAAAATAACCATGCAAGGAAGGAGAGCCTAACCCCGGCTAGCGCACCCGCGACCGCGAGCCCTCGGAAAAGGAAAATAGAAGAAGAACATACAGACAGGGGCGTCGGTCGCAGGTCGCCGCCGTGGTCGCTGGGGCCTGGTGAGGCACGCCATCCGACCGATGGCCTGGTCGGCCGGAGGGTCCCAAAAGTACGTGCGCACTTCTCCAAGTCCCAGCGTGTTCTCCCGAGGCATCTCCAAAACCAGAAACGCCAGAACGCGCAAACGTTCTGGGAATTTCTCACTGCCCAATGGCAGCCTATGTTAAAACCACATGGGCGAAGCGGGCGGGCCGCCGCCCCGTCCAGCTGGGAAAGGGGGGTGCGAGGCATTTCGTGCAAAAACATGGCGTCGGGCGGGACCCGGCCCCACAAGGCGTGCCGCGACCTCTCCAGTAGTGGTATACAAAAGTCTGCCTCTGTGTACGTCATGTCTTATAATAAACTCTACAATGCTTCCAAATATCCAGAGGCGCATTTAGATTTTCACGCTTAGCTGTAGGTTTAAATGAGGGTGCGTACATCTCTCAACTGCAGTACTGCCACCAATCCTGCCCTTTGTTTAGCAATATGTTCAGTACTACGAATTTGACGAATCTAAAGAAAATTCATAAAACCCTGTACCGCCGACACTAGATAGACAACAATTTCGCAAAGAACTAAACGGCGGGAATGAATCATGACCACATGTACTGACCGCTCCAGAGTTCCCTTGTTTTCCTCTCTCAGCATTATAGTTCAACATAATCCTAGGCTATCATGTGCCGGCTTCAAGGTATGAAATATTGAAATTCAATATAAGAAAATAGGGTAAGGTTGTCAGTGTGATTTTTAAAGGATTTCTACGGACTCATCAGGATGCTGAACGTTTACTCGAAGTGAAATGTACGCTTACAGGAATCTGGGGGAAAAGAAAGGAAGATGACGACGGTGTACTTCTTTTGAACGTGGTGTGACTCCCTGCCGACAGTGTGACTCCCTGCTCTGTCGGCGTGAAGCATACGCACTGTAAGTAGCTCCTATTTTGTTCTTTTTATGTAAGCTTTTGATGGAGGCGCGGGTTATTAATCCCAGTGCCTGTCGCAACAAGTACACCGTCGTCTTCTCCTTTTCTGCTCCGCCAGATTTCTGTTAGGGTACATCCCGCTACAGGTGGACATCCGACAACATCAAGTGTCACGTAACAGTATTTTTCCGTCAATTTCACCTAAAGGTCAAGCAAGACGTTTCAAAAACATAAATGTGTTCTTTCCTAAAAGAAAAGTGAGGGGAAGCTTTATCTTTTCAGGGGAGAGATTTCTCAGGCGTCACAGGTGCAAGAACCATCGTCGATGATTCTTACCATTTGTCACCAGCTTGCAAACTCAACCGTTCCCGAGCCTTGAGGTATTCCGTGCAGCTGATATTTACTGCGCATCAGCCCGTCGTGGTTCCTACAAGTTGTAGGCTATTTCACCTTCACGCTGCCAATGGCTAGCCAGCCTCCTGGCCGCCGCCAAGGTATTTGTGGTCACGCTGTTCGGCTGCTGGCCCGAAAGATGCGTCTTCGATCCCGGCCGCAGCGATCGAATATGGAGGCGAAATTACTAGAGGCCCGTGTACTCTCAGTGCAAGTTTAAAAGCCCCACACGGTCGAAATTTCCGTTCGGCGTCCGTCACAGTCATATCATGGTTTTGGCTCGTGAAACGCAATATATTATTAACGGTAGGCGTCCCTGTTGGCTCGTTTGGTAGAGCGACCTCTTGGAAAATGCGTCAATCCCGTGTTCGAATATCGGACCTGGTCGAATATCGATCTATGTGACAAGGATCGAGCGTAGCGATGGTGCCTTGATCGGGCACAAGCTAAGAAACTAGCGAAGCGAGACACTACCACTAATGATTGATTTGTGGGGTTTAACGTCCCAAAACCAGCTGTGATTATGAGAGACACGGTAGTGAGGGTCTCCAGAAATTTCGACCACCTGCGGTTCTTTAACGTGCACTGACATCGCATAGCACACGGGCCTCAACATTTCCCGTCCATCGAAATGCAGCCGCCGCGGCCGGAATTCGATCCCGCGACCCTCGGATCAGCAGCCGAGTGCCACAGCCACTAGACCACCGTGGCGGGGCGACACTACCACTAAAGGAGCGATGAGACCTAACATGGCACGAGCATGATGTAACCATGTTGATATGACTTACTGCAGCGGCACACTTGAGAACTCCAATAAGACTACAGACCACGCTATTTTTTTTTTTGTAATTATACGTCCCCTTCTCCTTTTCGGAATGCATGCAGACGGCTTTCGAAAGAACTTTCTCGATCGCCTGCCTCGGCTAAGTAGTGACACCAAGCAGTAATTAGAAAGGGCAATAAGAGAATTGAAAAATGAGTAACACCACCTTGCTACTTTCTTTGTTAGCTTAACTTGCGTTCATCGACATCTTTTGTGACACTTAACCTAGCCCGCGTCTGCGTCATTTGCTAATTTCGGATTTTTTTCTCTTAGCTTCTACATGCACTTCCATTATCTTCTTCCCTCCTCCTGAAACATTGCTCCTCTCAGTCGCAATTAGCAAGATAGCTCACTCCTTGCTTTTTGTGCCCTCGCACGTAAATTAAACAACGCTATCACTCCTAACACAGCAGCGCTCGGTACTTGGTTTTCGCTTGTTTTCTCTCGCGGCACGGGTTTAGGCGCATTCGGATCCTATCTAAAAAAAAAAAAAACCGCAATGAGTCGAAAGGTTGCATTGGCAGAACAGACGAGGTGCACCGATGTGCCATAAGTACAGCATCGTGGCAAGCAGGGAACAGTATAAGGCTATGCATAAATCAAATCATTATCTGCCCAATACAGAACACAGTACTGTACGTCGGTACTGTAGTAAGTCATTTTCTGTATTCCAGGAACGAACAGAGCCGGTTAATGAGCTTCATGGTAGAACGTCGTTCATATTTGCAGTTTGTTGCCCTCTTCGAAAGGAAGAGCGCTTGCAGACGGCATTATAATAGTCCAAAGGTATTTTGTCGGAGCCGTCTTTCGCGAGTGTCTGGTGCTAAACGAAAAAGGAAGTGCATGTGCTGATGAATGTCGATACTGTAGGGTCGGAATAATGTTTAGCTTAGCCGGATGTGTTAAAGTACCTGGAAATTCGACGAGCAAAACGAAAAATAAAACGAGGCTGCGGAAACAGAACAGCACGTATAGTGTAGTATCGTGTAGTATAGTGAAGTTCACCATTATCTCTAGGGCACTTTCGGTTGCTAGCCTTCAAAAGGCCAAGTGCTGATCGCACCCCGTTTTTATGCGCTGCGTGTTCTTTAAGTTAGCACGTGTCAAAGTTCGGTGGCCTATTCACGGGAAGAATTTTCATATGCGAACTGCACAGCTCTTCTCTCAGCCTTTTAGGATATTTCTCAGAACGACACAGAGCTATTGATTGATGCAGCTTAAGTTCGGTATCATAAAATTGTAAAATGAAGAGAAGAAAGCTCCGACATGGTCGCAAGAACTAAACTTTGTAAGGCATCTAACGCTAATGCTGGCAAGGATAAAGTGAACGCACCCGCATCCACGTACGAGTTGCTGCGAACGATAAAAACCTGTTCCAGCTAACATTATCGTCAACGAGGGCGATGCGTGTAAGCACAATAACAAGAGAAGAAAAACCAGTCAGCACGAACTACTACAGGCGATGACTGTAGGCTATAGATGGGCAGATACGGTCAAGAAGTTTGCGGAGGTAGCATGATCGCAGTTAGCACAGGACCCGTATAATTGGGGATCTATGGGAGAGACCTATGCCCTGCAGTGGGCGTAGACAGGGGGCGGCCGCGGTGGCGGCGTGATGTGGCGAACGTTAGGGTGCTTCGATGCACACTGCTGTATATGCAGGGTGGTGAAACGTCCGGCGACGCCGCCATATTGTGTCGGAGCACGCAGAGGAGCGCAGAGGAGGAGGGCAGGCACACCAAATTTAACTTCGGAGTCTGCTGAATCTCATAAATGTTGTTATTCTCGCCGGTTTGCGACCCATACATAAATCTTGTTATTCGATTTATTTGCGACCCACTACAAGAGCGGCGGCGTCCGCATGATGTTCTTCGACACAATATGGCGGCGCGGCGGTCAAAGGGTGTCACCACCCTGCTCCCTGGAGTAGCGGTGTTGACGTCGGGGCACCCTAGCGCACCTTACCCGAGCAACAAATTATAGGGGTCATAACAACTACTACTACTGCAGTAGCAACATTTATGGCAATAATATTGGGATAGCATTTGATGTGCTGGAAGCCGGCCACTGTCGACTTAAGAACGTCTACGTTCTGCTCGCTTGACGTGAGCTATTATTTCAGGCATGAGAACATGATATGACGCCATACATTCACGGCAAGTGAGGTGTCGCTCGCCTGAGTCCGAGGAGGCAGGTTCGATTCCCCAGTCATGGTGGATTTCGATGGATGCGAAATGCGAGAACACCCAGGCGTTTAAATTTAAGTGCATGGTCAGCAGCTCCAGGCGGTCAAAATTTATCCGTAGTCCCTGTTTACGGCCTGCCTCAAAATCATGGACAATCGTAGTTTTGGATCGTGAAACCCCATAATTCAATTCTGTTTTCTAGGTCACAATGAATTCACTCATATTAGACGATGTAGAAATATCAGTTGCGTGTTTTTCTTGTCTTTTTTTGTTTTGTTTTTTTCATGCCTGAAAACACTTATTAGACCACTTCATGAACATGCATGCCCTTTCATGGCCTTCATTGAAGAGTTAATTGGAATATTTGGCTCCAGCTGATTTGTATGTAGGACACGTCTGCGATCAAGGCGATCTCACAAAAAAACTTCTGTCTGTCATATCTAAACAAGCTTGAGATGCACTTAGAGTGGCTATTTATGCACCAAAAATTACAGGTATTATTGAAATCACTGAAGAGCTACCGCTACACAAGTTATACACACACTTTGAGCACGGTAACCTTTAGTTTATTTTATAGGTACACAAAAATGTGAAAATATGCTCCTTTACTAAAGGTTAAGTTGGTTTAACCTTTACACTCTGAGCACGGTAACCTTTAGTTTATTTTACAGGTACACAAAAATGTGAAAATTTGCTCCCTTACTAAAGGTTAAAGCGCTTTAACCTTTACAAAAGGAGCATATTTTCACATTTTTGTGTACCTATAAAATAAACTAGAGGTTACCGTGCTAAGAGTGTAGTAAAGAAGGATATTTTCACATTTTTGTGTACTTATAATATAAACCAAAGGTTACCGTGCTAGAAGTGTATACGGTATTCATTCCAGTCTATGAATTCTTCGACGTCAGTATGTTTCAGTTTTGAAAATAAGTATTGGGCATAACACTGTGCCATATAGTCAGGCCAGAGCCATTTGTGATTCTGTATAGGGAATTATATCAAGGAATCGCAGACATCGATCGCCGATAAATGTGGCCTTCAGTGACTTCCAGCTGCTGAATTAACGGCACAATGAGTACAGGAACAATCAGTGCAAGTTATACCTTAAGATATCGAAAGAGTATGAGTGCAGGGACAATCGGTGATAATTTTACTTCAAGGTATTCAAATAGCATGAGTACAGGAACAATGGGTGTTATCGAGGAATCGTAGACATGGATCGCCGAGAAATGTGGCCTTCAGTGACTTCCAGCTGCTGCACACGCTAACAGCACTATGAGTACAGGAAAAATCAGTGCTGGTTATACTTTAAGACATTCAAAGAATACGAGTGCAGGGAAAGTCAGTGATAATTATACTTTAAGACATTCAAACAGTATGACTGCAGGAACAATCAGTGCTAATTATACTTTCAGACAAACAGCTCCAAAGGCGACGTCGTTCCTATAGCACAAGCAATCGGCGAGTGACAAGCTTTCACTACAGTATTTCCACTGTATATATTTCTCGATATTAGGGAATGGCTACGTCCTTTTATTCTACATTTGTTAATCACTTATGAGATTGTGATTATTTTTTTGATTGCCACCTTCATGTTACGTTTATTTTGTGAATGTAAAAGGTCGCGCATTTTGCTCATGTTTCTTGCTATAGCACGCCTGGGTAAATCATTTATATCGTAACAGCACAGGCCCGAGCGAGCAAATTGCTCAAGGCCGAGATGCTTTCTTCACCCGTTCTTATTTACATTTGTCTTAAAGGAAAAATTGAATTGAAATTTAAATTAATTTATTGCGACCAATTCGCGTAGAGTTGTCTTCCTCGGCGTCGTTTTCGGATGGCCTTAGCTAAATCGTCCGTGTGAACGAAGTCGCCTTATCTTCTGTCACTCAGAGGCAGTAAGGCTTTTTATTGACAAACCAGTATTAATGTTTACTCGCGATAATTTCCTACAATCAAACTGTCCTACACAACTTATATTCAAACATTGCTTCGTTATACCATTTGATATACAGCAAGCTACGGAGAGCTTTGCAGCGGGTAATAGGCGAGAACAGGCTGCACCACGTATGTTGGTACCACGGGAGAGGCTGGTGACCTGCACAGAGTTATTTGGTTGTTAAATATTTATTTAATTTTCAATTTCTCAATACATCTGTCATGAATGTCATTGTGGTATGCTGAAGTTACGAGCGAAGAACGGCACGGCATGCGCACGCCAGGATTTTCAAAGAGGCACTGTGGCAAACCACAAACGCGCATATGTGATCGTGTCCTGTAATGGTTGGACCACTGAGCCGTTGTGCTGCGAGATGTTCCATCCCATCGTTGTCACTTAACTTCTTTATATTAGACGCATGAGTCTACATTATAGTTCTCTTACTGAAAGTTCGAGGCCTGTTCAGCGAACACGGTCACTTCACCACGTACTAGGAATCCCTAGGTTCGCGAGAGAATTTTGATTTGGAACCAACATAACAATCTAATACGGATAAGCCGAATCGTAAACAAATGACAGAATTGGCCTTCAGCTATAAGCCTAAGACAGCGGTGTTACGTCAGCGTTGCGATGTGTTTACTTCTCGACCCGTGCTTAACGCCGTTTAATACTTTGTAACATACCGTCTCGTACGAGTAACGACCTTACTAACGAACGTGATACGATGAATGGCTAAATCGGCGCCGAAGAGTACGAGGCCACCTATCGGCAAAATCGTTACATTAACGTAATAATGAGAGTAACAAAGCTTCCTCTGTCTGTCTGTCTGTCTGTCTGTCTGTCTGTCTGTCTGTCTGTCTGTCTGTCTGTCTGTCTGTCTGTCTGTCTGTCTGTCTGTCTGTCTGTCTGTCCCTTTCCCTATAACTCAAGCTTCCACGTACGGGCTACGGTTGACCGGGCTGGCGGCGGGAGGCGATGAGTGCGCCTTGATCCAGGCTTGGCGGACGCGCTCCCGGTACTCGACCTTCCGCACGTGCCGGTTGTAGCGTCGCGCGATGTCTTCGATCTCGCCCTGCACGCGCGCCGCCATGCCCTTGACGAGCAGCAGCACGCACAGGACCACGATGCCCGCGATGCACAGAGCGATGGACTGCTGCTGGACGTACTTGGTGAAGCTGTTCACGCAGTTGCGGGTGTTCACCTGCAGAGCGGGCAGCGTCGTGTGCCTCGCAAATACGAGTGAACCTCCGTTCGAAAAGCCGACTGGAACCATTGAACATATGTTCACACGAAACGAAATCTAGGATGACGTTCTGTGTTGGCCAATAAGTAATGTGTTTCATTTGCGGGTTTCGTCAAAGTCTATAATGAAAGTGTACGACGTCGTAATAATGATTGTACGTCAGAGGCTGTCTTTGCAAGTCTGGTGGCGTATGGCTCCCTCTAAATATATCCTTCACTGTCTTTCCTCTTCGCCTACCGTCACATGTGTTGGGATGGAGCAATAAACCAAGCCAATTTATAAATCTATAAACTGCTGCTCTCGTAAAATGTCGGCCGACTATGCTCTTACCAATGCAGTGACCATCGACAAACAGAACCTGTACACAAAACTATTCGTGAATGCGGCCCTCGGAATGACATCCCGATCACAATGAATAAAACAGGCTACCAGTTTGTGTCAAGAATGTACCAACTAGCCCAAACAAGAGTGTTACTGTACCATGGAACAACAGTCTGGGGGCATAAAAGAGCGATATGCTTTACTAAATCTAGTGTGTGGTAGGCGACAAAAAATCTCGCCAAATTAGAAGGAACGAAATGGCCGCGATCAAGATTTATTGAAATGTAGCTACAACAACAGCCCAAGGCAGCCAAAATTCCAGATTGGAATTGCACAAAACTGCGAACATCTCAGACGCACCCATTTAGCCGTTCTTTTTTATGTGGCTTTGCATCTACAGCTTGATGAAAGGGCTTTATATGTGTGTTTGCTTTTGTAGCGCGCATTTGGCATCGTTGATCGTGGCGGTACTCTGGTTTCAATGCGCGTGTTTACATTAAATATCTAAAAAGGTTAACGGATGGTAGTTCAGTGGTCCTTTAACACGCAGACGCGACCTATACGCCACTAACCTTAGACCAAGCCTCGTTTTCACCCATGGAAAGCACGTTGCGGCCGCAGAAGCGCCGCTGGAGCACCGTCTCCAAGCTCTCCTTCTCGGGTTCCCGGCAGCACGACGGAGGCACCGAGCAGCGTTCCGCGCTCGGGTTCGTCTTCGAGCAGTTAAAGTACATGTTGCTGTTCCAGTCCAGGTACGCAGCCTCGGTCACGCCGCAGCACTTGTACTTGGCCTGCACGTGCGTAGAAGATGGTATTCTATCTCTTGCGCAGCGAAATTGGGCCGCGAATATAGTTGCAAAATAGACATCGGTGTTGGCGAATGACCACCAATGGCAGTGCTGGACTCCTTTCCCTTAATGGTAGGCGAGGGACCGAGCTAGGATCTTTTGCCTTCTCGTCGGTTAAAGCTCAATGGTTCAAGATATAGGCACTGTTGCCCGTCAAAGCATTCATTTCACTGAGAGCGCCAAGACTGGGATTTGTGTCAGTGTGCATTAAGTTTCCAACGGTGCGTTAAGCTTTTCCGAACATTGATGCTTGAGAGCAAGTTCACAATTATTGCTCGCAGTAACTTGCGAGACTGTTGCATAGCTCAGTGTGTACGTCTCCAAACTAGGCCGCGTTTCTTTCACACGCCGCAGAAAAAAAAGGGGGGTGAGTAAGCAGCACGCATGTGAACGGCGCGGAGGCTCAAATTGTTGGTTCAAGCTGTAGGGACACAGAATATTCCAGTTCATTAAAGTTGACCTAGAGCGCAATAATTGCAGTTGAGGCTAAGTCCTTTTCACAACATGCACTTATCCAGGTGCCGCCAGAACTCCTAAACTCGGTTTCCTGCTACGTTTCCTTGCATGGAGTCAGTCTCAGGGGTATGAGCATTGTGTTGCTGCTTATGGCCGGGCATATACGGGACGAGGAAAGCGCGGGGTATCCCTATCGCCGTGTGCCGGCCTCAAACAATGTGGAATGTGGTTCGGGTTTGTGAGAAGGCGCAAAGCCACGTGGTGGACATGCTGGGCAGGTGGCGACCATTGTGGAAGTTCATTGTACAGCTGGGAACGGGCTAACTGGAAACCGGTTTGACGGATGTTAGCAGCATGTCCAGGAATGTCTGTAGTCGCCACCTGGTTAGGTTGGCGCCCTCGCCCACGGCGTGGTGGGCAGCAAGCGTACCCACTGTACTGTTCACGGTTGTTAGTGCGGCGTCGGAGTGTCGATCGCCGTTTGTGATTGGCTGTCGGGGATGCAGGGGCGGAGCAACCAGGGTATATAAGGTGGCTCCTCTTCCATGGCAGGAAAAGCGGAGGTTCGGGCTTCAGCGCGGACAGACGCTTTTCGGCGCAGTAGAATAAAACGTTCCTTTCGCCGGCCTGCGACTCTCACTTCGTGCTGCCAGCGTGCACTCGGGTCACCGAGGGGCGCCGACAACGGACCTTCCTTATTTTAACTTATGGTCTGTGTTCTTGATATTAAACAAAAACTCCTAGACGGTCCAGCGAGATGAATGGGAAAGATAAGAAACAAGAACGCAAGCGGTTCGTTCGCCCACAACTTACACAAAAGACCTTCATATGCGTCTAAAAGACTTGTATCGCTGCAGAAAAAGTGCGTGAGGAAGCTTTGTTTGTTTGTTTATTTTTTCTCGGTTTGATCCTGGTTGAAAAAAAAACGAAAACAAAGAGAAATGATTTCCCCGAAATGTTCAGTGTATTTCTTTGAACCGCTCACATCTCCAATTCAGTTACGTCAATATCCTCTTGCGGGCTCGTTAGTTCATATCGAACAAGTATTGCGCTGCCGACAGATAGTAAACCGTGTTCTTTAGTGTCTGTGCTTCTTTCCGATTTCGCGCGTGCCCAGCACAGCAATGTCTGTAAATCTGATAAGCCATAGACCTTGCTCAATCACCTATATGCGCCAACAGCAAGTTATAGTTTTTCTTCACTCGTGCCTCACCTGAATATAGTCAACTAGCCGCGTAAAGTCCGCGTTGTCTCGGTAGCGCTCGATCAGTTCGATGCTTACGACACTCTGGAGGTCCTGCGAATTTCGATAACAGGGTTCAGGGTCGGGAGCGTAGTTACAATATGAAAAAGCCGCGCCCACTTTTGCTTATTGCAGTATTGTAGCCCAATTTTTCAATAAACAAAATTGGGGTACACGCCCAATTTTTCTTATTGTAGTATTGTAGTGCCCACGAGATGGCGCCATTGGCGCTCACCATCACCACTTGCTTGGCGGCTAAGTGTTAGCTCGCAAAGTTGAGGTCGCGGGATCGAATCCCGGTTACAGCGGCCGGATTTCTGTGGTGGCGAAGTGCAAACGACACCCGTGTACTTAACATCTAGATTCACGTTAAAGGAAACATTGTGGTCAAAATTATAAGCGTTTCTCATAATCATAACTGGTTTTGGCACGGGAAACCCCCATCATATATTATTAATCGCGTCGTATGCACTCAGTACCCTCATATTATCTTTGGCCCTTGAGGAAACCTTCGGCGTCGAGTGCAATTTCACCCTGACGTACGCACCCTGGTGGCCAGGAATGGCATGACGATGAGCAGGATGAAACCCAGGCTGCACGTGAGCATCATGAGGAACAGCATCCAGTCGTAGCAGTAGAGGCAGCATATGTTCTCCCTCAGCGCTCCCAGGAAGCCCAGCGAGGCGACAAAGCTCAAGTACGCGACCAACGCCAGAAGAGCCACGTCGATGTTGACAACCAGGGAGACCAGCGGTGTGCCGCGGCCCACCGATATGTCGTCCCAGCGTAGGTAGATGGAGTACACCTTCACGTCAGAAAAAAAAAAACGAAGGCAGCAAGAATACAGCCTTTAGTTAATGTTTCGCTAGAAATTAATAGCAGAGTTGTTGCAGGATGTGGGATTACACGATCGTAGTGTAAAGCAGACAGCAGATGAAACTGACATCGTCACTTAAATAAATAAATAAATAAATAAATAAATAAATCAGTCAGACAGTCAATCAGTCTTTATGAATCCCCAAATTCCGCCATAAAAGGTGATCCCACAGTGCATTCGTTACCAAAAAATGTATTGTGATACATTCGATCTAACAAAAAAGCAAATAGTCACAACGTCACGATGAACTTATGCCAGTACTTATTTTTCCCGCTACCACACCCCATTGCGTGACCAGTTGAAGTAATGTGGTGCGGTATAAGATAATAATTAGCAAAACGTTAAAAGACAAGGCGCACCGTTTCTCCCTTTATTTTCTCTGTCTTCTAAGTTTTTAATTTGTCCGCCTCTTCTAGCACTTATCTTGCATTGGCTCGCACTGGTCACAGCGACTTGCAGCGGGGCTCTAAACATAACTCATTGTCAGCAAAGGTTTCGTAGAGCGGTGTAGCCGAGGCGCAGAATATTTATTACACCACGCTGAATAGTTTATTACACGCACACACATCTCTCCAGCAGCTAAGTTACAGTGATCCTGAACCAGTAAAACCTACGACCGACTACCAAGTAAAAGCATGCGATCAACTCACACACATGCACACGAACACAGTGCCGATGATAAAGATGCCCAGGTTCACCACGATGACTGGGTACCGGGTCCACGGATTGACCTCTGTCGGTGTGAGCGAGTCGTAGCTGGGCATTATTGCACTGTAGTAGTTACAGGCACGCCGATCTGGTCTTTCTTGTTCTTCTTCTCGTTCACCTGTGGTCCACACCCACAGTGGTTGGTTGGTTGGTTGGTTGGTTGGTTGGTTGGTTGGTTGGTTGGTTGGTTGGTTGGTTGGTTGGTCCTTGGGTACCTTGGCGCAACCCACTCAGGGGGATCGGCCATGAACCGGTAAAGAGATTTGTGTGGAAGAGTACCAATAAAAATACAAAAATTGTAGTACAAATTTGATGATCAAGTTTAGGTTAAACGAATAGTTTTATGCGATGGACTTAAGGTATATAGTTATAAAGAAAAGAAGCTGTGGGGATTGGCCAAAATTCGAATTCCTTTCTTTCTTTCCTTTTTTCTTTGTTCCTTGATATGTGATACTTTCGATCTAACAAAAAGGCGAATAGTCACGATGAACTTATGCCAGTATTTATTTTTCCCGCTACCACAGCTCATTGCATGACCAGCCGAAGTAATTTGGTGCGGTACAACATATTAATTAGCATATTAAATGTAAACACCACGAAATGAGAAGAAGCAAAGCAGCAGGGAGGTCTCGAGCGCTGCGTGGAGCACCGCTTCCCACGCGAAGAAGAAGAGGAAGAAGAACACAGCAAACCTGCAGGTCGCAAGAATCCAGCAAGCCAGCTGCAAGAAATGAAGGGCTCCGCGAAAGCACCCGGCGCAGCAGGGGACCAGAAGGCTACCTCACCTCTCTGGCGTCCACTGTCGCCTGCACCCTGGACGCGGAACCAGACGCGGCCGAGTGGAGCCGTCACACTGTGGGGACAGGCAGCCACGGGAGGAGCGCCACACGGGACCGTTCTGTCCCCCAGAAGTCCTGCAAGGCCACGAGGTGACGTCCCGGAGGCTAAACGACACCCTCCCGCTCGGGTGGCGTTGTCACCACCGGGCGCCGGTGGTCACGTGCCTTGGTCACCAACCCTCTTGTCTTCGCTGCGCCAGACGACGGTGGACAGGGCAACCGAACATGTAGAGCACAGCAAATTAGCCGACAAGCCGAACCTGTTGTTAGGCCTCTTCCCAGATGATGAGGAAGGATCGCTCGAGTACGCCGTGCACATGGCGGCCTACACCGTCGCTTTCGCCGCCGGGATGTTCTTTATCACGTTCGCTGCGAGCGCCTACTTTCCATACTGCGACAAACCTGTGGGCTGTTTCGACCTGGGCAGGGAGCTGCGGCAAAGCAGACTCGTTGACGTCGACCCGTGTGACGACATGTTCGAGCATGTCTGCGGCCGTTGGACCAGCGTCTACCCCGAGCAACAAGACCTGTTCCAAATCCTCGAGAACAGGCTGCGCGTGTCCTTGCTCGAGCGCGTTGATCAAGTGACTGCTGGCTCCGACAACGCTGTCGACAAGGCGGCCGCTGCTGTAACTGCGTGTATGAAAGTCCCAGAAGCCGACATCGACCACACGGGAACCATTCGTGACGTGCTACGTCGACGCGGATTAGCGTTTCCCGCCCAAAGGATCCGCTCCACACGCGAAGTATTCGGAATCCTCGTCGCGCTCACCCTACACGACCTTCTGGGCGTCTTCTTCCAGCTCAAGCTGACGCCCTACTTGAAAACGCACGACAGGTTAGTCTTCGAGCTCAAGTACGCCGAGACCATGTTCAGGTATGTGTCAGACCCGGAGATTGTGGAGTCATGCGTCCGGGCCTACGACCCCAAGCTAGGAGGCATCCGAGACTTGGCAGAGAAGCTTCACATCGTGGAGACCGATGTCAGAACCATCACAGTGATGCATAACTACGACGATGAACCGCCGCAGTACCGCAAGTTCTCGGACATTGATGATGTTTACTTGACCAGGACTCAGCAGGAAACACAGGTGACAGCGCAGTGGTGGGTTGAAGAAATCAATAAGCACATACCGAAAGATGCAGCCATAAGTTTGTCGTCAGACATACTTTTGAGACACCATTATGTCTTGCTTCTGACCATCGATGTGCTGAGGGCGTATTCCAGCAGCAGCTTGCAGCTTCAGACCTACATAGCCTGGAAAGTCATCAAGTACCTCTCGTATGCTGCGTCTAGCAGGATGTTTTTCTGTCACTTCACGTCGGGTGAGGTGCACTGGATGAATACCTTCGCCAAAGCGCTCGAACGTTGCACAAACTACGTCAAAGTGGTGGCGCCTCACGCCCTGATGAAGTTGCAGATTCAGAATGTCCTGGACGACGATACCATAAACTACACCATCGCGATCGCCAACCGCGTGAGGCACCAACTGGAGGTGTCGTACAATTTCTCCTGGTACGATCCAGAGTCGTCGAGAGGTGTCATAGAGCGACTCCGATCTGTCCACCAGATCATTGGCATGGCCTCAAAACTTCGAAGTAACTCTGCGCTGAATTCCTACTACAGCCACATACCGAAGTCTGAGGGTCCGTTGAACTTTGTGGTCTGGCTGGTGGAAGCTTTGCGCGCTGTTGCAGCTCACAAGAAACGTTTCCTGCAACCGTCTCCCGGGGACCCGTCGGCCTCCATTAACAGGGATGACTGGGACCTGTCGGGAATATCGGTGGGCGCCTACTACGTCGTCGTGTACCACATAGTCTACTTACCCGGCAGCATACTTATGCCACCATTCTTGGTTCCGTACGGGCCGAACTCTTACAACTACGGCGCAATCGGTAAGGTCATCGGCCACGAACTGACGCACGCGTTCGACCCCAAGTTCATAGACCTCAGCCCTAAGGGTGAGAAGCACGTCTTCTACTCGCCTCGGTTTTTTCAGCAGCTTACGGAAGTTCAAAACTGCATCATCTTACAGGCCAACAAGTTGACACAGAGCGCCATTGCCGGAAACAACTCTGCCAGCGAGGCGTTTGCCGACAGCGCCGGAGTCGAAGTGGCGTACCTGGCGTACAGGGCACTGCTGGAGTCCGATCGCCTGACTGGAGCGGGATACGACACAGCAGACCAGACTTTCTTTGCTGCCACGTGCTACATGTTTTGCCAAGCCGTGGAGGAATACTCGGAGTTTAGCATCTACTTGCCGCACAGACTTCGCTGCAAACAACCCTGCCTCAACACGCAGGAATTCGCGAACGCATTTGGCTGCAAAGAAGGGTCGCCGATGTTCCCGCGTCACCGGTGCGACGTGCACGACTTCTTGAAGATCACACAAGGCGGAAGGTACTAGTACCCAGCCGTCATCTTCCGTTCTTTGGACTTGCTGCGTCGTGCCTTAGCATTTATTTTGTTCTTGCCGTTTGACTGCCGTTGAATTGTTTGATCATGCAGGATATTTTTTACGAACTCTTCTGATAACCGTAATGAATGACTTTGACGTACGCAAATCACGCAATGAGGTCACTTTAATATTAGCGTGCACTCTGCATGTGCATCTATAGCACAGGCAAAAGCACATATTCAAAGTGTTCTGCAAGCACTATAACTCTTTTCTTTTAGTTGTGTCCTGCCGCGTGTCCAGATTCACCGGACTGATTGTAATGTCAATTGTTCAGAATACTCGTGGATGCTAATACTGGCGTCTCTCTCTTCTAATAGTAGTGTATCGTGTAAAGCCAATAGAATGTTTGCTTGAATCTTTCTCCGTCGAACGCGTTTTTCGAGCTCGCTTGTAATAGCCAAATAAGTACATCAGCAAGCAGCATATATGTTACGCACGAGCAACTACGTTCCGACGAAAATGGGACCCCAACAAACTGCGACACCGTTCACCAATGCACGCGTACGTTTACTTCAATAAGCACGCATCCACATAGCGCTGGCCCCTGCGGACAAAATTATTTAGCCTATTTCCTGTTCATTCTTCCGCATCGTCTTCGTCGCTACTCACTGTAAAGAGTCCACGCAATTTCTCACATTCACAACTAGAAAGTACGCAGCTTCTATTAAAGTGTTTTTACACGTAGGGCAAGTGTAAAAATGTTCGAATTCCCGTGGTCATATACTGTAAATCTTAGGGTATGTACTTATGGAATTTACTGTAGGGGTTTCTCGTTACTTTTACGAATTTGTTAATTTCGAAAGGGCGTTAAGATCGAGAGCATCGTTTACATGATGACTTGGCCGTAGTAGCCTCAGTCCGTTACTTTACCGTTTCCATTTGGTCAACCCAGCGAGCAATGAGTTGACATGTTCAAGGGGATATGTGACGCACGCTTCTCTTGACACCACGGAGCCCTATAAGCTAGGCATTGAAACTAATGTGTTTGTTTCTGCTCACGGTGATTCGATGGTGACATATACATAGAATTCAGTCATAAATTTCTTTCCGATCAGTCACTTGTAGGCAGATGAAAGGCGACAGCTCAGTTCCAGCGGGCGCACCAGCGATTCGAGCCCGCATACACTTGTGTGGCCTGTGCAGTCTGGCAGATCCTGCTGACGGAAAGCCTTGGCTTGCTTTAATGCTAGTATTCCGTTTCTTGTGAATGAGACGCGATGCTAGATGAAGTTACGTGCACGGTGCACAGAGCCGTACAAACGTCATGTCGCACAACATACAAAAACGCGGAACAACTAAAAGGCCAGAGCACCTTGGTATTGCGGGACTTGCCCACTGTATCGGTATCTGCAATGCTATAGGCATTTGAAACGCGATAAGCGCTCCGCTGTACTGACATACGAGGCAGAAACTTGGAGAATTACAAGAAGCTTTAGAAGGGAAGTTAAGAACCACACAGCGGGCGATGGAACAAAATATGATAGGCGTTACTCTAAGAGATAGGAAGAGAGCCGACCCCGCCACGGTGGTCTAGTGGTTATGGCACTCGGCTGCAGATCCGAAGGTCGCGGGATCGAATCCCGGCCGCGGCGGCTGCATTTCGATGGAGGCGAAATGTTGAGGCCCGTGTGCTGTGCGATGTCAGCGCACGTTAGAGAACCCCAGGTGGTCGAAATTTTCGGAGGCCTCCACTACGGCGTCTCTCATAATCAGAACTGGTTTTGGGACGTTAAACCCCACAAATCAATCAATCAATCATTCAAGGAAGAGAGCCGAGTGGGTTAGGGAACAGACAGGGGTAGCCGACATAATAGTCGAAGAAGAAAGAATGGACATGGGCAGGCCACGTGATGAAAAGACTAGACAACCGATGGACAGTTAAAACGACGGAATGGATACCAAGAGAAGGTAAGCGTGGCCGTGTACGACAGAGATTAAGATGGAGTGACGAAATTAAGGAATTCGCAGGCATCAAATGGAATCAGCTCGCACAGGACAGGAGGATGGAGGGCACTGGGAGAGGCCTTCGTCCTGCAGTGGACATAAGATGGGCTGATGATGATAATGAAGCACTCCGAACAGCAGCCGGCGTTCATTTTTGTACCAAAGATGAGCGCTGGGAATTTCACGGCTGGCTCATTTTGATGTGATCTTGACGCGAGATTCTTGGTCGCACACTTTTAACAGCATCCGATCCCTCAACCGGGTGACCCAGGACTAACCTGTAGAAACAAAAAAATTTCAAAGGCGACCTTAGTGTTCCCTTCAGTGTGCTGCATAACGCTGGCCACTAGAGTTGGTGTGCTTCTCGTTGACTGAGGTGTACTTTGATAGGATGGCGTTGTTGTTGTTGTTGTTGTTGTTGTTGTTGTTGTTGTTGTTGTTGTTGTTGTTGTTGTTGTTGTTGTCACCTCTATGACACATACCCACGAGTGGGGTTGGTCACACTGCTGGTGATGATATATCCGCGAATTGAAAAATTACTCAGTGCTGGTGCATACCACGCATAATTTTTTTTCTTCTCACGTGCGGCCCACATTCACATTACCCTGGCACATGCCCGCAGTGTGTTTGTGCCTCATGTTTTGAGTGATGGTATATTTTGATGATTTTTTTTTATTTTCTTTACCTGACAACCCCCATTCTGAGGTGATACGCAGGAACTGAGAAAGGAACGTGATGTCGCTGGATGCCAGTACGCTAGAAAACGCCAAGCGGGCTACAGCTATCGTGTTCAAACTGATGAGCATCATAGTTTATGTTGCAGTTCGATGTAAGGGCCCCGTGGTAAACCTAGTGCGGTTGCTAACGTTATGGAGTTCGTAGCGTTCGCAATTATCAGTAAGGCGATAAAATAGGCAAGTAATTACATTGCAATAAACTTAAGTGTACTGTGCGCATGCAAATACCTTTATAATTTTTCATTGGACACGAAGGCATTTAATAAATAAGAAATCGGGCCCCGCCACGGTGGTCTAGTGGTTATGGCACTCGGCTGCTGATCCGAAGGTCGCGGGATCGAATCCCGGCCGCGGCGGCTGCATTTCGATGGAGGCGAAATGTTGAGGCCCGTGTGCTGTGCGATGTGAGTGCACGTTAAAGAACCCCAGGTGGTCTAAATTTCCGGAGATCTCCACTACGGCGTCTCTCATAATCAGAACTGGTTTTGGGACGTTAAACCCCACAAATCATCAAATAAGAAATCGGGCATTGTTTATCGGAAGTACGTCGTGCTAACACGTGTAATAGAGACAGTAGGCAAGAACTTACCCATTGCTGATATCATTCACTACGCGACGAATGCATTCGTAAGTTACAGTGTATACTGTCCTCTTTCTCTTATATAGCCGTATTCGAGGCATCAATTTCTATTACCTGTCTCCTGGAACCACTTCTCAAAGAAACAGCGCTATTCAAATGTCACGTTACTAAATGCAGGCCACTTCGGAAGAATAACTACCTCAATATCTCCTTATTATTTTTTTTAGCAAGGAAGATTCTGGATGCATTCTTTGGCGTATGCACAACTGTCAATGCACAATATAAGGTTGACTTGATCACATCGGATAAAATCCTTGGCATTCGCAAGTGCTTTGCGTTAGCGCTACTCTGCACAATAACGCGCACCAACACTTCCACAACACGAAGCTCGAGCACCAAGTCGTTCAGTGCGCGTGCGGCGAATCTCATTATCTCTATTCACAACCTGTTTGTCGATAATCTTCGTCGGAGACTGCTCTTACACCTCCTGAGTCCTCCCTTTACTCTTCCCCTGTACTTGTTAGCCTCAATCGCCAGTTCAACAGTGCCGCTGCCCAGGAAGTAGTCGTTCGTCACTATGTTTGTACAGTTCCATAAGTGCTCCCGGAACAAATTGGTCACGTTGAAGTTGACAATTTCCGCCAGATCACGTACTGAGTGCACTTGCGACGGAAACTTGACTGTCAGCTCAGCTTGGGCAGATGACAACGTTCCGGGAAACTTCTTGCAGGCGTTCTCCTCCAGGTACTCGATGAGGTAGCTGAGGTCTTGCGCGTCCGCCCAGTTCTGCACGACTCCCGGACACAAATACTCGGAGTGGGGACCCACGTAGTCGTAGTTGTACATTACGAACACCGTCGGCCGCTTATTCCACTGGTCCCGTCTACTACCACACCCACCGAACACGTCCTGAAGTGTGTTGTTGAGCAGTTGTCTGGGTGCCACGACTCCCTCCAGGGTATTTACTATCAGTCGAACGAGCATTCGATGACGCTGGTCTACGGGATCGTCGTAACGGTCGAAGCCGAGAGTGAACCTGTGGAAGTCGAGTATCACGGCTTCTCCCGTCGTTTCGACAAAAGTCTTGACCTGCCGCAACACCGTCTCCACGGTGACCTGCGACTTGAACTTGTCGTGAAAGATCCAGAACACGCCGTCTAGGAATCCGACCCTCAAGTCCAGAGACCGGACGCCGAAAGCGAGTTGATGGCCGATCGTCTGGTCTTGCGTGAAGATGAAGTCCCCGACGGGCCATTCCCGTTTCAAGCTGTACATGGCGGAATCGTGAGTTCCGGGTATGAAGAGTTCGTCTAGCTTGAGATTCGAAAAGTGGCAGCAGTTCTGCCGCATCCATCTCGGGTGACCGCGAAGGCAGGACGATTCGATGACTACGCTGC